>FAPJ01084052.1:0-10890 GCA_001485985.1 Heliconius ethilla aerotome | reverse complement strand
GAACACATGTTTCATGGGTTATTAGAATTCACCCCTAAATACGCAAGCGAAGCTGCGCGCGTCCGCTAGTAATCAATAAAATAATAAGTTAGTGTTAAGACTAAACTACTTTTTAAGTTGTTAAGACTAACTCTTTGGTGATCAAACACTCACGCACTTCCCAGAGTGTACGAAGCCGGCGTGCAAGGCGATAGAGCAGTCGGGCGGTGAGCACCTGCGCCTGCTGGTGCGGCAGTGGCTGGCGCGCGCCGCGCTTGCGCCCGCCTGGCTGCACGCGCTCTACCCGCTGTGCGTGCGCGCTGCTGAGTGCATCGTGCTGGGTGTGTTGCTTGTTTGGTTAAACGAACTAACCTCGGGAACTATGGTTATAGGTTGTGCTATATAGTACTTGGGCAAGTAGGAGTGGAGGCACTAATAAAAAATGTTCCAAAAAACACAAACTCAACAATTTAAGAAAGCGAAGCCGCGAGCAGCTCGCTAGTGAGTATATACGAGTGTTTGCAAATATAAAATGATACAAACGCAGCGTGTAATGGGATACAATAATTTTGTAAGTTTGAGAAACAACCATTAGTTATTAAAAAATAATGTTTTATTAGCTTCACACTTTTACCCTACTGGTATAGCCATGATAGCGCCAAATGCTACGGTCTCTGCATACTTTTCTCGCCTCGATGACTATCATCGACCCACACATACATACATATCCTCTATAGAGTCCTCATGCTTTCTACGTGACCTTCTTCCAATGTCATCGACAATCCTGCTTCTCTTACCACTTCTCTCATACACTTGCTTCATAATAAAAAATAACATAATTTTCCAGATATGATGAGTAGTGATATAGACGTACGCAACTACGTGCAAGTGAAGAAAGTGCCGGGCGGGAGCATGTCCGACAGTTGTCTTGTGAACGGCGTTGTTATTACTAAGAATGTGGCGCATAGGTATGTTAATTATATACATATATTTTTTATTTTCATACATTTTGTAAATTTTTTTAAAGACACTCCATTCTCTATTTATTTCCATATAGATGCGTAAAACTTAAGTGTGAATGAATTCTAACGTCTTATGTTTTTAAAGACCAATATTAGATATGTTTATTGATGAAATAAAAATAAATACAAACAAGTACAGATAATTTTGATTATAGTATTTTTGTATATTTTAGATGCTAAAATATTTTATAGTGTTATCTCTATCAAGTTAAACATTGATTTAAATTTTTAAATCATGTAAATAAAAACTAATTTTATATTTTTTTTTAGGGGAATGCCAAAAAAGATAAAGAATCCCTCGGTGTTACTTCTCGACTGTTCTATAACTTATCAGAGGGTGGAAGGAAAGTTGACGTCTCTGGAACCACTTTTAATGCAGGTTTGATTTTCGTTTTATATTTTATAGTAAAAGTTATTTATTGTTGTGTTGGTTAAGTCATTAAAAATTACCAATCTAAAATAATTTTTAGTAAAAAAAGTTTTAATTTTTCAATGTAAAGATATTTTTATCTTTACATTGAAAAATAAAAGTTATATATTTATTCAGTTAAATAGTGTTAAATTATACACACACAAACAGTATCTATTGTAAATAGTACAAAAGAACTCTAGCACCAGTTTTAAACCAGTTGCACATTATATAACATCCAAAAAATGAAAAACCTTGGGTAAAAAATAAAAATAATAGGGAAAAAGTATTATTTTGAATAAAACTTTAATTTTTTTATCATTAGGAACAAGAATATCTAGTGCGATGCGCAGCTCGCATCGCCGCGTTACAACCGAGTGTAGTACTAGTACGGGGATCGACTGCCCGCGCAGTGCAAGACTCATTACGGGCTCGTGGAGTGGCCTTAGCTCTGGGAGTACGAGATAGAGCCCTGAAACGGGCAGCTAGAGCCACCAAAGCGGATTTAGTGGCCTCAATTGATGCGAGAATTGGTACACCGAGATTGGGGACTTGTGAACAATTTTATGTCAACAGTTGTAAGTACATATTTGGAAGTTTTTGGGTTTTGAGGGCTACTTTTAGGAGTACAAGATCATGTGTTCAACCGAGTAGTGTGAGCAACTACAGGGGATTTAGTTGCCTAAATACTTGAACAATTTTATGTCAATAGCTGTGTATTTGTTGTTTTGGAGCTAGCTTTAGCAGTACGAGATCGAATGTTAAAATGGGCAACTAGTAATTAAAGCGGATTTAGTTGTCTTAAACATTGTAAATCAAGGATTGCAGACATAAACAATTCTTAGTTAATAGATGTGAGTATTTGAGAGAGTGATATATGGATCTTATGACCATGAGGACTATATAATAAAAAGTAGTTGTACTGGAACTTCTCGATTGCTACTTATAAGGTAAAAAAACGTATGTCTACAATTCTATAGAGGGACCTCTCGTTGTCCTACTAGTCACACATTTAATTTAAGTTAAGTAACATTTTTTTTAAATGTGTATTAATTCATACAGATAACATAACATATAAACCTTATATTCTTTTCTTGCCAGATTCCAGCAAAACTCTCATGGTTCTCGAAGGTTGCGCGGAACCTCAACTCGGTTGCTGTATATTACTCCGCGGAGGTTCCCTACAAGAACTAATTCGAGTAAAGAGATTGGTTAAATTCATGTTACTGGCCTGTTATAATTGGAAATTAGAAAAAGCATTTCTCGCTGACATAGAAGCTATTTTACCTGAACCTGGGACTTTTGTAGATGACGATATTGAAAATGAATCAGAAGTCAAAGATATTACAAAAAACACTCGTATAAATTCTCAAAATAATGATGATGGTAATTCTAGTAATGATACGTCTGAGGCTGATGATGCTATTTTTGGTAATAACCCAAATCTTTCTAAAGACACAAAACCATTAAATAGTGATAAAATTGAATCTCGTAATGGTAACGATAAACAAGAATCGGATAAAACTGGCGATAAAAAAGATATAGAAACAGAAGAACAATTGAAAGAAAAAGATATGGAAAAATCTATTGAAATAGATGATCCTCTTCAAAAATCTAAGCAATTCTCTCGTAAAACTGATAGCGATAAAAATTTGAGTTGTGGAGTGCCGATCAAAGATTTTAGTGACCCTTTACAATCGAGACTGTCTATTGAAGATGATGTCTTTTTGCCCAAAGAAGAAGCTAAATTAAAAGCTGATAGTCAAAACGAAAGGTAAGCCTAATTATTACATAGAATAAATGTTCTTCGTTTCAATATTTTAAATAAAAATGGATATTTTAAAAATTATTACTTACTATTTCTTCGGAATAGTATTAGAAAAGACGTTATCCATTGTTAGAAACTTAGCATGGTCCCTGCCAGACAACCATAAACCCTAATAAATTTTGAGTTGGTCTTGGTGTACCGATCCTTAACCCGTCGCGCCCGTTCTCTCGTCCCCCCCACACCCTGCATCATATAGAAAGGGAGATTTGTTCTTCCATATCTAAAAAGCCTTAAAATTGGTGTCTAAATACCCAAACATTAACTATGTTTATCCTCGCACTTCTTATATCTTGTCTCGAGAAAGGAAAATTCTCGGGAATTAAGGTTTTTTTTAAAATAACAGTAACTAACTGTAACCCCCTAGATGGTGTACAGACGACATAGTGTTATCGATGTCCCCCAACATAGTGATACCGGCGCCTACTTTACCACTCGCGCGTCCGGCCCCCGCCGCGCCCGCACCCTCCCACCCCCCGCACACCCCGCGGGCTTCTAGAAAAGGGGATTCCCGGCCGGTTACGTCGTCGAGACCCGAGAACCCGAGACCGGTTAGTGATTTTATTTTTATTACCTATTTAGAGCGTCACGCTGTTTCCCGCACACAGCATGGTAGGCAGAGGGAGTCTAGAGCCATACCACCGCATGCCATGCGGGATACAGCGTGTAACTGACTTACTTTATTTTTTAATACATTTTATAATTAAATGCATTCCACACAGACACTTCATCCGTTCGTAGAGCGTCCAATAACCGCGCCCGCAGATGACCCCGCTTTGAAAGCCTCTCTCGCACACTTCCGTGCCACCGGATGTTCTATTGTCGGGAATCATAAACGTGAGAATCATAAATGTTTAAAAATACAGTGGTATACTTATTTTTATTTTTATTTTCAATATCTTTTCTTTTCTTTCTTATTTTAAAACATATTGAAGTAACACGCGAATAAAATATGAATAATATTAAAGTAGTCCAACCTTAGTCCAAAAATTAGACATCTATTTAATTATAATAATTATTTATTTCAGACTTATATCCATTTAAATTGTGCGTAAAATAAATAAGTTATTATACCACAGATTATAAATATATCATTTTTTTTAACATTTAGCCCAATGTACCAAATACAATACATCAATAGTAAAGAAAGTAGAAGCTGAAGAAACAAAGTCATCAGATCCGGAGCCATTAGACCCTTTGTCACCGGAAAATCATCAAAGATTAAGTGTGCTGTTATATAGCTATAGTAGCAAGTCGCCTAATGTGCCTGACTTCTGTATGAATCCTTGGTAAATATTGTTGACGTTTTTATTAGTTTTATTTTTTATATAACAAAATCATGCCACACTATTTTGATTTATTTCTTTTTCATAGCATCACCCCAATGTCCTTGCCACAAACACCAGGATAACAACAAAATAAGTTGTTTTTTTTAAATATTTTTAATCTACTATTGGCCTAAAATATTAGATTCTTGACTGAAATATGCTTGAACGTGTATGAATTGAAATATATGTACATATAATAAATTAATATACCTTTTCTAAATTATGTGATGCAATTCTTCCTGTAATTGAAAATCTTAATATTTGTTATTTCAATATAAATAATACGTTCCAGGGTGGTAACAATGGAGATGTACGGTCGCAATGATATTTCTCTAGGAGCCTTCCTCGAGAAGTATTGCTTTAATGGAGACAACAAATGCCCCTCCACTAATTGTCATATACCTATGAACCAACACGAAAGAAAGTGAGTAAATAAATATATATAATCTTTATTTCTTAAACACTAAGAATTGATAGTGACAGTTTACGTATCTTCCTTTCAAAGAGAACCTGCCACCACATATTATTTGAACAGAACAGACTACCGAAAATGAATAACATTGTAAGATATATGTGATAGGCCATTTTACAGAAGAGAATTATAAAATTTTATGTTACTAATATTTGAATTTAAATTGGCCATTTTAACATTCGGCGTCGTCAATAGGGACAGGTAAAATATTTCGGTGATATATATTCGAATCCAGAACGATCACGCTTAATCAGTCATCCATACTGCTCCATTATAGAGCAATGCTTACACAAAAAATATGTTGATACAAAAATTATATTATGCTTAATTTCTTAAATAATTTTATAGATTCGTTCACGAGGATGTTTGTATAACTATAACATGCAACACGATCGGTCACAGCAATGTGGATAAAGTTAAGGAAGAACAGAGCAAACAGGTAAAATTAAAGATTGCTCAAAAATATTAATATCATAAAAAATGTTAGCTTCACGTTATATTATATACTAGAATAAGCAATGTTAAGGCACTCAGCTGCCCGTGGAACGCTCAATTTCTTAAAAAAATAGCGTAATGAAAAATGTGTTTTAATGGGAACGGAATTTAACTTAACACTAGGTTCCCAGGTTTCCTCTGTCTACCGTGATTTGTGTGGGATACATTGTGCTAAGAAAAATTAAACAACGGTTCACACTCAATTTATGCGGACTACTTAAAACTGGTACGAAATGAATGACTAAGTCCAAATCTGTGCACTCGAAGGTGATGTTCTGGTCGCGCTGCGAGCGGTGCGGCGCGGTGTCGCGAGGTGCCCGCCTCTCCCGCGCGGCCCTTTCCCTCTCGCTGGCGCAGTACGTGCGCGCACGCGTGTCCGCCCCACGCTACCGGCGCCCGCAGTGCGCGCATGCGTGCCATGCGCACTCGCACGCGTTTGTGAGCCGACTGACCACTGCATGCTTTAAGTGAGTGGGATTTTGTTTTTTTTTTCTCTGGAAAAGACAAGGCTTATGAGCGATATGTAATACCAATTGAAGCTACAGGTCTGTTAAAGGCCTTTAAAGAGTGAAAGGGCGGAGGTAGATGTCCATTTTTTTTAAAAAGTACAAAAAGCTTAAAAAGTATGTCGTGTAGACATTTTGGATTGTTTTAAGTTTTTTTTTTAAATAAACATCTTAAATTAAATTCTTTAATTCGATTTATAGCGTGCATTTAGATTTATATACTGTATGTGTATTGGTGGTGTTTTGAACACTTGGCTGTAGTCCGTGGTCAGTTTTTTAATAGCATAAAATAATTGTACAAACTTATAAAATACTAAGAATAAAGCGGAACAGATAAATAATAAAATATAGTCGCAACTTAAAATCAAATCCAACAAAAAAGTAATTAAAACAGTCAAATTTTATTTTTTTGGTTAATACACGACTTGAACACGATAAGTAAAGTTAAGAAAAATAAAGTTAAGAATTAGATGAATGTATAACATTACAGATACAACAAGATAGCCACGTACTCAGTGCAGCTGCCGCCCGACGTCATCTCCATCAACTACGACACGCGGCTGATGCGTGACGCGCTCATAGCCCATCTCAACGATCTCATGCTTAGAGGTGGTACACACACACATAATCAGGCTCTACTCACACATACATACATTTATACTTCTTAACATTTGCGTAATTATTATATTGAGTGATTAATATTTTATGTCTTAGAAATTTATAATAATAGAGTCACAACTCACATACTGATAAAATATATTTAAATTTTAATACAATAATAACACAGTATTATCATTCATACATACAGTGGAATTTAATTTGAATGAATCGTACTAATTGTTGTCGTTATGCATTCCGATAATAGAAAATCCCGATAATCGAACATTTGAAGAAAAGTGGATTTTTTGCATATGTAGTACATAATGTTGAAAATCAATTTTTATTAGGAGAGACATTTCCCAACATAACATCGTCGAATTTGAATGGTCGCTGAGGGATAATTGCCGTTTAATCAAGTTTCTACTGTAAATAAAATATTAAACTTGTATAGGACACGAGGCATTCAGCAATGCAACGGAGCCCGACGGTGAAAAAGCCTATGCGGCTTTCAAGCAACATATGGAGCAAATACATCTGGCGTTGACTACAGACGATAATAATTCACTTGCTGGTTAGTAATCTTTCTTTTTTTCAGCTCTACGCTGTAAAGCCGCACATAGCAGAATAGGCAGAGTAAACCCAGTGTTAAGTCACTCCGTTCCTCACTTTTCGCCGAATTCTAGAGGCATTCCGTGTTAAGTGGCGGAACTCGACGCCACTATTTTTCTCGACATTTTCCGCGCTTTGTCTCGTCACCAGACACGCAATGAGAATTCGACAGCAAACGGGGCGCCTTATTAGGAACAGAACGTCTTAACACTAGGTTCCCAGGTTTCCCCTGCATACCCTGCTACGTGCTGGATATAGGACGAAGGCAAAAAAAAATCTGCAATCTATAAAGATTGCATTAATGATATTCACTCACTTCACGCTGTATATTCAGCGCGAAGCTCATTTTGATTTATTTTTTTCAATCTTTATATTTAGCGATTTCTACAAATGCAAAATACAGTAAAATAATATAATTATTTTGTTTTCATTGTTTTTAGAGCGTGTAAGAAAATTGTGGAGTGTCCATGACGCCATTATCAATGGGGAAAAGATGTTACGTGACAGTTCTGACGCACATCGACATCGGCCCGCTCCCGAAACCACTTGTGAGTATATGCTTGTGAGTATTTTTAGGTTTGCAATGCGCCGTACATGGCACAGCGTTGTATGTATCTGTAAATGCGACGATTGTAGGTATGATTCGTATTTGAATTCCCTTAAACTATTTTCTTTTGCTTATTTTCGTAAGAAGATAAAGCGCGGCGTTTAGTTCCGCCACTGAATTGGCAATATTTCTAACATTGTGGCCAGCAGAGTGCCTAACACCTGCTTGCTAGGTTCCTTCTGGCCTACCGTGCTTTGTGCATGTGTTTTTGATACAGCGTGAAGTTAAACAAACTATATTGTACATTTTAAAATTTCTAAATAAAAATACAATCTTTTAATTTTATTTTTAAATTAATCTTAAAATTTAACGACTTACATTTAATTTAATTGGTATCATATGTTTTAAGCCGTACGCTACCGTAGTAAAATTAGATATGGGTCAAGTAACCTTTTCTAAAATATTAAATAATAACTCAATTGTGCTTGAAGTGTGATAGTAATGATTTTGATAGTGATGTAAATTATTTACATCATTACTTATTAATTTAATACATATGTATGGTCACAAATTATACTAAATTATATCATATTTTAATTTTTTCAGCGGACGATAAATCAGATCCAGATGAAGTGCCAGACATAACTAGTATTGATGCTGCTGGTAAATATAAATAAGTATTTAAATATAAATTATTTTTTATTGCTACAATTGACTATATTAATATAATAATTATTATATATTTTTTCTCTCTCTACAGAAACTTTAATAAAAGACTCTGAAAAAGAACATACAGGTTAGTAAACAAATCAACAAATAATTCAAGTAAAAAAAGTTTTATCAAACTGCAGATTTAATAATGTCATAACTGAAATAAAAGCTTTAAATTTTTAGTCAACTCTAAGAGTATTTCTCTCAAAGACAATTTTGCAAACATTTTTCTATGTTAATTGTGGGCAAGGAAATCTTAGTTATATTTTCTTTGTATTTGCATAGAACATAAGTACTAAAAGAAATATGAGCTATACTTAGTTTGGTACAATATTTCTCTTATCATTTACCTATTTTGAAGGAACAGAAGAGGATGAAGAGAAGGGTGATAAGAAGACCGTCAAACAGATCTTATCACAGCTGCTCTCAAACAACCAGCCTTCTAATCAGGTGAATTTCAGAAAACATATAAAATATTGATTTATAAAGTTAAGTTTTTGTAGAATTAGCTTTGTTGCAATTAAAAAATAATTATATTTTAAATCCGCTTCCCATTTACCGGCGAATTCTGGAGACATTGCGTGTTGACTCAACGCCGCGCTTTTCCTCGACACCACAGCGGAGAAAATAGAAATATTAAATATTGCACTTTCCCGAGTTTAATTCGGACCCACAATCGACGTTATTTATTTAAATTTAAATTTTAAAATATTTTAATTTTATAATATTTTAAATTTAAATATTCATACTTATTTCTTTTTAGGAGGGTATGATAATAACGAGCGGCGTGATCCCGGTGGTGGTAAAGGCGGGCGAGATAGGGTCGGTGATAGCGGCCGCGCTCGCTTCCGTCACCTACACCAAGACGCTGCAGAGCCAGCGTATCGCGTGAGTTCATTTTTTTTATATTTTAACTAAACACTAGGGACGCGTGATTCAAAATTATGACTTTTAATTTTGTTTTGTTTTATCTGTTACTTAATCTTGGCTTATACTAGATATATTTATCTCTAGGTCCTAAATTCTTAAGAGAGTAGATTTGGATAGCATTTTAGTTAATAGGAAGTTACACAGTAACATGCTGTAACACATAAAAAACAAAAATATAATTCCTGTCCAAAATTGAACTTATAAAAGATCTCTTCCAGTCAAGACGAGATTTATTGAGGTCAAGAGATTTATTGATGCTTTTTACATCTTTTCAGAAGTCAAAACGATTTCGAAGATGGCGAGAACACCAGTTCAGTGAAAGAGAAAACTGATGGTGACAAGGCGAAAGCGAAAAGCAATGATCATATTGAAGTATTGCTAAAGGTAGAAAAATATTTGGTTTTTAGTTTGCAAACAGAGAGTTGTATAAGGAGTGTTATCATCATCAGAATAATATGTTTTAAATATTAATTTAAAATATAACATTTATGATTCTTAAATATTTGTTTCTCTTTATATACTAAATGCGCCAAAATGTGTGATAAAAATATGATTATTGCTCATTTGAAATTGAACCCGGTACCCCAGGACGGTCTGCTGTGCCGGGTGTACTACGCGTCCCAGTTTCACAAGCTGCGTCATATGCTGCTGTCCCCGCTCGAGTACAGCGAGGATGCGCGCGCGCACTGGGAGGAGGCCAAGTGTTGTGATGACGTCACCGCCCGGGAGAAGGATAGTGAGTACCAACTACCGATATATACAGTATGCTTCAAATCTATATTGTTATGTTGTAAATGTCAGTTTCAAGGAGTTTTTATTACATGTAGCTAAGTTTAAAATGAAATTTTTGAGCGACACGACGGCCTCGAGTATTGTACTTATAAGTTATACTGTATTTATAATAATAATAACATGAATTTGAAAATTCTGAATTTTAATTGTTGTCTTCGATATAATAATAAATTTTAAATATGTTTTAGATAAAGGCTTGTGTGAAATAGAAGAAGGTTTTATACGATCGTTAGCCCACTGCGTGCCGTGGGCGGCCAGAGGAGGGAAGTCGGGCTCTACATTCTGTAAAACTAAAGGTTAGTTTTCTATACGAATTGTTAATTATTTTTTAAGTAAAAGTTAGTGGAAAGCATTTTTAGCATTATATATTATATATGACAAAAAAAATATTTGTCCAGTGTGTTCAAAAGTGTGTACTGATATTCGGCAACTTCTATTTATTTTGTAGTTGAATAGAATATATGTTTTTAAATGAATTGAATATCGTTGTGGCGCCGCTGCACGACCCCTGATTGTAAACTTCGAGAAATAAATAAGATTTAAACCTTTTTAATCTGCTAACAGCGAGCCAGAAAATGAAAATGATTTATTTCACGACATAAATAATTTTCATATTCTCACTTTGGTTAAAACGCCTAGAAAATTGGGCGGTGCGTGAAGAACGG
>FAPJ01080817.1:0-11091 GCA_001485985.1 Heliconius ethilla aerotome | reverse complement strand
TTTTATTTTAAAGTTATTTTAATAATATTAAAATAACTTTAAAATAAAATTATAATCGACAATAACTCTACTAAATTCTTTACAAAAGCATAAGAGCCAAGTTATTGTGTGCATTAATCCAATTTTGGTTATGTTCCCAAAGAAATTCCTTTACATTACGTCCGATACTATTATCCGTTATAACTTTAGGTATTTGAAGGAACACAAACTTAGTTCTGAAATATGTTTCATTCCATTATCTCCCTATTCAATAAGTGAATCATCCCCTTTGAGCGGGTCTTGGTAAGGCTGGCTTCCGACCAACGAAAATGTAGCTTTGTCGTTTTTATATCCACCCTGCATTCCGCATATAGCTGGGTAAGCAGAGGGAACCTCGGAACCTAGAGTGGAACTAGATGCTGCGCGCTTTTTCTCGTCACCAGAGCGAGGAAATGAAAATATAAAAGGTTAAAGCGACAGGTTTTGGGTTCGATTCCCCCTCGAGGGCATGAAATATTTAATATTTTCATTTTTCTTACTGCTATAAGAAGGCAAAGCACGGCGTTAAGTTGCACCACCTATCACGCAATGCCTTCAGAATTCGGCGGTATAAAATTGCGATAATTTTTAACAATAATAATTAATGAGCTGGCTGGCTAAAAGCTATAAGACAAATGGAGAACGCACCTAGTTGAAATGTATAAAAACTGTATAAAAGTTCAATGAACACGTCGACTCTAACTTACGAAGTTTCCACCGTACGACAGAATTATGAGGCAAGTTGGCTTTCAACTTTGAATGGGAGAAAACAAAATATTTATAGCTCTCGTAAATTGGAAGGCAATTGGAAGTTTTTCAACGTAAGGTCCTCAGATTTATAATTCACAGGAAGAACGCCCGCAGCAACGCCTGTAGAGATAGTTCGAAGCTATTCTGTCTACAATTTAAACGTTTATTCTAATCATAGCCTTATATAGTCTACTTGAAATTATACATAAAATTGGAGTTATTGTCTTAAGAATAATAATAAATATTAATTTTATTCTATAACAGATTGTTTATGTTAATTGTTACGTTATTTTTCAATTTTATTAAAAAAACCATAAAGTGTTTCAGTAAGAAATTGGTATATATAAAACCTTGTCAGACGCAATAATTATGTAGTTAGAACACTATAACAAAGTACGTAGTATAAACTAGTATGAAATGTGGCCTAACACCTCGCCACGGGGCTCTCATAAAACTGTACTTACGTTTCTGCGTCATTTCCCTGGAGTGAGGTGATAAACTAGCTCACATTTTTCAAAATATTACGACTTGTTTTCCATATAACCCGAGTCAATAAATTAAAGCTAATGTTTTAATAATTTAGAATGTCATAGAACGTCTGTCTGGGTGTCTTACAATGTTAAAATCAATTATAACATGTCTATAAAAACAAAAAAAATAATAATTTTTATTTTCAAAAACAAATCTTTCCAAAACTATAAGGAAAAATATTTAAACAAGTACCAGTCTGAGAAGATATATTCAAAGGGAAAAGGAGCTATTCACGGAACTGTTCACAGCGAAGCAAAGTGGCGCAGCTAGCGTTTTAACTGAAAACTCTTTGCTTCTTTGCGGAGGCGATACGACGTACTATAGACGTACTTAATCGTGAAGTATCGTGATATTATTGAATTAAAAAGGTTAAATTATAGTAAAATCAAGGGCAGTACATTTATAATAATTCCAAAATTATATGCCGCTAGTGTTAAGACATTTCGATCCCCACTTTCCGCTGAATTCTCGAGGCATTGAGTGTTGAGAAGCGGAACTCAACCCCGCGCTTTGCCTCGATAGCAGAGCGAAAAAATGAAAATATTAAATATTTCATTTCTTCGAACGGAAATCGAACCCACAGCCTGTTTGCATTTACAATTACATGCTTGTGCCCCTGCGCCACTAAACAATTATAACTATTAAATAGACTTGAGTACTTGAAATATATGTTAAATATTAATATTTAGCATAAATTTCAAGTACTTACGCTCAATAAATATATTCTTGGTACATTTAGAAATTGATAGTTGTTTTTTATATTATATTTTTAAATAAGTAAAGAGTTAATAAAGTAGATACTTGTATGTCTCTTTCCTACTTACCATGAAAATGAGATACGTGTAGATAAAAAAAGGGAATAAATTTACCACGAACGCACTGTTAATTAACGGCAAATAATTGCCTTACTTGTAATTACTAGAGCCGTTCTGAAACTAGTTCGATACCTAATTTGTTAAGCACAAACTCGAAAGACGTGTTCAGCAATTATTTTTAAAATGGAGTGTTTTCTATAAATAATATCTATTTTCTATTATATAGATAAGCTATACGAGCTATAAAATACGGCTTAGCAGGTGCACTATTTTACAGTAAGCCACCAAGCCTAGTCTATGAATTATCGAATATATTTTAAAACAATTGAATGTATTTTAATATTTTTAAAAAAATCATCGTTAAAAAAAATATTCCATCAAAAAGTATCCATATCAAAACCAATGTAAATACAATTTAAATTAAATAAAAACACACACAAATTATTTAACCTAATATTAGCCCAGTTTTAGTAATTAAAATATTTACTTTTAAACGCGTACTTCAATCATTAAATTAAAATATCAAATTTTATTACTTACATAAAAACTAGTCTGATAAGAGATACGACCGGTCTCAATTTTACTAGTAGACTAGTGTACAAGACAATGTTAACGACAAACATTCCTTACATTGTAGAAAACATGAGTTCATTGTTCCTTTCGCATTGAACAATGCCGCCTACATTAATAAACGTATTTTTTTTATTTATTTACATTTTAAATAATATTTTGTTATCTGTATAAGACTCTTTTTTCTTAATTTAGTTTAGCTTAGAATCAAATGTTATTACGGTACTGTATTCAATTAATATCTGTCCTGCTTCAATGAGACAAATAAATCACTCAAAAAAATGATCTAGTTGGTTTGTCTAAAAGAAAATCATGATTTTTAAAAGGAAGTAAGAACTCTGAATAAAATTCAATCTCTAAATTTTTTACGACCTGAGACTGAGGACTGGAAGAAGGAGGACTAGAAAACTGAGGACTGGAAGAAGGAGGACTAGAAGTACACTAAAGCTACTACGTAAAAAAATACCGAGTGAAATTCGGAGCTTGAATGTTATCCCGACTGGACATCAGTACTCGGCACCCATATAGATTCCCATTGGTTAGTCGGTGAAAACAAGAACGACGCATTACTCAACATTTAACTTGGCTCACTTCACATTAATGTTTATAACAGAATATACACAAACATAAGTTGCAATTTAAACATTAACTACTGCTATTCAAATACAAACGTATATCTAAATGTATATCCGCTTTGTAAAGTCCTCTCGTACGCGTTAGGGTGGCTTAGGCCCAGTAGGGGATGATCCCTAACAACAAAAGATGTTAGCAACGCATATCGATTCAGTATTCGCTACCCTTTAAACTTGCTTAATGTCTAATGAACGAATGTGCATGTTTTACGAGTGGAAAATTGGTAATTTATCTATGTAAAGGGTTTTTTATTTTATAATACGTAAAAAGAAAATATAAATTAAATAAATAAAAACTTTATACATTAAGTAGCAAAACGTACAAATATTTTATTATATCAGTTAACGTTAAAGTTTAGATTACCATTTTACAAATTCAGCTTTATAATTAATGATTCTTAAGGAAATAAAAATATATTTATTTTTTAGCACGTACTGATATTACATAAAACATAAATATCTATATATTTGAGTTTGTTGGTCCACCTAGTGGTTAACGACTTTCGACTGTCAACTCGACAATTATGGGGTTCCTGGACCTGAACAGATGTCCATATAATGAGCGTATTCTATTTTAAATCAGGGTTATCAATTTACACATTTAGCTGTAGTTTCTTTTATAATACAAAAAAATTAGACATATACTTGGGACCACTATTAGGTGTTTGTATAAAAAAATTGAATATATTAATGGTTCTGCTTACATTGCGGCTAGGTGGGTTCACTTATTATTTTTTTTGAATCAAAAAAAAAATCTATTAATATTAATTTGTTTTAATCTTAATATAAATTTAATTTTGCATCCAACCATCTTATATATTGATGCCAATAGATTGCTCTATTGTCGAAGCAAAGCGCAATGCCTCTATATAATGCTGATAATGAGGAACGGAGTGTCTTAACACTAGGTTCCCTCTGCCTACCTTGCTGTGTGAAGCACGCAGCGTGAAGCTATATATAATGTTAAATAAAACAAAAGGTCAAACATTTACAGATCCAACCAGAACAAAACACCAACAATGAGGTAGCTAGGTTATTATTCAATTGTCAAGGCCGATTCGGATGGATCTAATGATACCGTGGGCAGACACGGCCATTATATATAAAGCTGATCGAGTAAATACTAACAGTTAACTGTGAACTAACAATGGGCTTACGTGTGGTTGTGGTGTTTGCGGCGTTGTTCTGCGCCATGTGTGCGGCTGCCCCAAGCGATCGTGAGTCGATTGATTGTATCTACATATATGTCCACTTTGAATTAGGTTTAGGCAATGTTTTTTTTGAGGGTTTAGGGATACAGTCCCGCACATAGCAGGTTAGGTAGAGGGAATCTAGTGTTATGACACTCTGTTCCTAATTTTTTACCGAATTCTGAAGACATTAAATATTTAATTTCAACGAGTGGAAATAGAACTCACAGCCTGTCGTGGTTACAGTTACACTTTGTGCTCCTGCGCCATGATTAGCTAGCATTTTGATGTGAAATAGTTAAAATTTCACCCAACTTTTTGAATTCTCTATATACTAATAATATTATACTATAATGAAATAAAGTGATTCAAAATTTTAAATACATTTTATAATAACACCTGATTTACAGAATACAAAGAAACCAAACTCAATATAAGATATACCTACAAACTTAGAATGCACAAACTAAACAAGGAAAAACAATATGCAACTTTTATAGCAGATTATCATATACTACATAATAAACTATGCAATATAAATACCTAAGTTTGTATAGAAAACATGGTAATACAAATATTTACCCATGGAAGCATGGAGTCATTCAAGTGGTTGGTCCAGTGCTCGCTCTAAACCCCAGTCGTTCGATGGTCGTGCATATTTGATAACTGGTTTATATATCATTCCTTAGATAGCGAGATGCTGAGATAATATACATAATTGTAGACCGGTAGGCGCTCCATTGATGAAAGTAAAAAGTTGAAACGAATATAGTTATTGTCACTTTATTTCATGTTCATCTCGTTTATTTAGTTCATTAGTCTTTGGTTTGACTTTTTTTAAATAATATATATATATAATTATTTATTATTAGTAGATATAAGTACTTAATGTACGTGCTAGGTTATGGAAATGTCGGTTTTCCTATAGCCATATCCCTCGACGGGCTGGATGTACTGGCTTCAAGCAAAAGATGTAACTTTCAATAACATTTAAGATTTACTTATACTGGGACACGATAAGTAGGATTTCCCGACTAAACACAATGAGTAAATAGTGTATTGTAATTAAAAATCCTAAAATAATATTACAATTACTTTTCTAATTTAAAATATTCTATACACGTTCAAGTTAAATTCACGGTGAAAAGTAGGCTATTCATCTCAAGAACTTTATCGACTCGTTACTCATTCAGGCCCGAAGATTTATACCAACTTTCTAGGGAAATAATTTCGTATATTCATTTGAATACGTGCGATGTTTGGAAATTGTTTTTACTTTTACAGTTTATTTTTATAAAAAAACATATTTAATTTAAGATATCCTTATTGTAAGTTAGTAAGTTCATGTCAAATTAATCGTAAAAAAATATTATGACAGATTAAAAATATATTGAACAAAACATCTATCTGATATTACCACAGATAAAATACAAACATTCCAAAAAAGGTTAAACATACTTTGCACTTTTGCATGCCCGACTTCACGATAAAGCTATCGATGCCAAACTTTCTATCCTCGGAAGGGACTTACCTTAGGGCAGATCCAACGAAAGATTTAAAATAAATTAAGGGAATATAAACCTTATTTTTTTACAAATAAAGCTCAAGAAAAATTCAGAGCCGAAAAAGCCAAAACTCAGAGGTCTAACGCGTTATAAATAACCCGGCTGGTCCTTTATGTTGTCTGAGGAAAACAATCGAAGTGTTATTTTAAACGACCGCGGTAATGGGAATTTTATTTTGCAAAGAAAGAATATTTATATGACGACGTAAAATTAGTATTTTTTTTAAATTAAAATTAAGCTTCAATTTTATCTTATAAGGATAAAATTGAAGCCTACAAAGTTTGTTATATTTTTAGTGCTTATACTATATTTTCAATTATAATATTCCTAGAAATGTAAATTTATTGTCTCTATCACTTACACTGAATTAGACAGAGATAATAAAAATATAAAACAAGTGGATTGGAACCAGTTTGTGCCTCGCCTGACGGTCATGTAATCGATCCAACTAATGCGTTGGGTTTTTTACCTACAAAACAGATTTTTTGAGTTTCGTTTAAAAATAATTAAAGCAGGTAGCTCTCTAACCGTTGATTACCGAGATTAATGGTTAGTTGGAATTAAGTATCAGATGTTGAACGAGATATTTTTTTATCGTAGCATTGTTATGTTTCCATAATAATTTAAACGTAAAAATTATATATGTAAAATAATATTTGAATAATGAACTCGTGTCTGAGTATCTTCACACTAGGTTCCCGGGAACCTAGTGAGGAGACACTCCATTCTGCGTTCTGCCTACCTGTTGTATGTGGGATACAACGCGAAGCTACAAAATATAACAATTACACAAATATTACGAACTATGACTAGTTTTTTAATTCAAGTCATCGCCACATTCACTACAATCCGCCAAATTTTTGAAATTTGCTAGTACTGTTGAATAAAATTATATTAAAATAGATTCTCGTTAAAAATAAAATATACCCATATTTTATTTTTATATGAGAATCTATATATGCATCCATTTTTATAAAAACTATAAGATATTCTTAATGATTGGTTCTAGAGGTAGTGTAACCGCATTTTAAATTAACAGGTTCTGGTAGTTTTTGTAGGTTTCTCATAATTTACAGTACCCACATAATAATGACTTACCATTCACGCGAAGGTCCTATATTTTAAGATGAAAAAATTATACCTCCATATTATTATAAAAGTCGATTATGAATTTAAAATGTGATTTTTTCAAATAAGACAGCTAAAAAATATTTTTTTAAATTTTTCTTTATGATGTAAGGCAAATAATTGCATACTTTTTTGCCCTGCATATTTATAGTATTTATTAACCAATATGTTTCCCTTCTTTATTTAATATTCTATATTAAAAGCTTAAATAAGTTTTTTTTTAAGAAACCAATAAACCTAATTTTTAATTATATTATTTTCTGTTGCCTAAATACAGATCAGACACGAACAACTATTGATACTAGAAACACTGTAACCACTGACTTAGTGCACACGTCACACGCACTGTGTCTGGAACTCTACAGAATGGAGACCGAGCTCGTAGACTGTAGACAAGCAACAAACAAACTTAATCCAATATTCATATACATACATATTAGAGAAGTCCATACACTTCCAAATTTCAACCAAAACTACGAGTATATTGTACTTTGGGGGTCTTTGTGGTAAATCAATAGAGTGGTAATTAATTTAGCTAAGAATAGATTCTTTTACTTCACAGCTTCCTTCAATTTTTAATTTCACAAAAAAAAAACATTTAAAAGAGTTACAGTCTCAACTACACATACTATAAGAAGGCAGTTTTCCAGATGCTTTGTATATTTTTGATGTACGACATATGTTTAAGGGACAATAGAAAAATACAGCTTCACGCTAAATGTAGAAGGGTAGGCAGAGGGAGAATATTGTATGTTAAGACTCTCCGCTCCCCACTTACATCCATGAATAACTACCACCGAAAATAAAATAGCAAAAAATAAATTTTGCGACAGACAAATTTCGTAGCCATATTATTCACAAACACCTTATTAAATCTATTGTATTAGTTAGAAGATAATACATTCCGACATAACTCCTCTAAGCAAGATATGAAGTTGAAGTCAATCCCAATATGTACAGAAAGGAGGAACAAATTAAGACTTTAAGAGAACTTTAGGAGTAATCTATTCAAAATTCATCAGAGTCTTGTTAACAGTGATTAAGGATGCCAGGCACCTCTTAGGACGTGGCCACGTCAAAGACTTCGATGATTGCTTAATTAATGAGGTTACTTTGATACAATTCAGTGGAAGCTTAAGGAAGCTCCTCGATAAACTCTCGCTTTGCGATATTGGATATATTTGATAGTTTACTTGTGTTATATTGGAGTGGATTCTTAGTATAATAATAATATTTAGTAAGTAAAACTAAGTAAATTTTAATTAAATTTTACATGTATTAACAATTTAATGTAACTAAAAAGTAAGAAATAATGCAATTAAATAAATGTAATATTTATTATATTAAATATACAAAGATTTTAGATAGACTACTCCATACAAGCTTCTAAAACTACTTAGACCAAACGACAATAATAAATAAACTGAGCGAATTGAAGGAAAATTATTTTATTATACTATATGTAGTTTGTATACAAATAATTCAAATGTTGAAACTAATGGGATATCCATTGAAATTCCGTAAAGTAATTTTGTACAAATGGCGCAACCAAGCGTCGCATTACATTTCGGATACTTGTACCTACATACAAACGACTACGGAAAGCCTAGGTTTCAAAGGAAATTAGTAGGGTTCGCTACGGGAGAGTGGTTCTAAGGGACGGATCGTGGAATGTTCCGATGAATATTCAGGAATTATATATGGCCAAATTATTTACATATTGATCTCATTCAACCATTTTTCATAATAATGATAAGATCGGTTTATTTAGATCGGGAAAAATGTAAGAGATGTGATAAAATTTCAAAAACATTAAGTTTTTTTATATACCGACAATATATATATTTTGCTTTACGCTGTATGCTGCAGTTAGAGGGAACCTGGGAACCTAATGTTAAGATATTTCTGTTCCCCACTTTCCACCGAATTATGGAGGCATTGCGTGTTGAGCAGTGGAACTCAACACCGCAAATTAATTTATATTACCAAATATATCTGTAATGATATCGGTGTAAGAATATTACATAAGTCAACCGCTTTTAAGCGAAAAAAAGCTTATTTTCACACAACAAATAATAATTTACTTAAATGTTGTATTAAAACGGACAGCACACCAATATATGAAAGTTACTTTAATTCTGCAGAGCTATAAATTGGGAAAATTTTAATCCGTTTATCTGCCGGCCCCATTCTGCCCTTTGTCCAGGGCCAAACAAGAATCGCGGGGATTAGGACCGAAATGGCCGTATGTTGAACATTTAAAAGACCTATGGATCGGGATAATGTTTGAAATGTGTTAATGGATTATATACGCATAAATTTATAGCTTTCCATTATAATATTATTCGCTCATTAATCTATCGGCGCGTGTTTTTGTATACCACAGACTTTTGAATTTTCAGCTTCACAATGCATTCCGAAGGTAGCAGATACAGGGAGTCTAGTGTTAAGACACTCCGTTCTCCACTTTCCGCTTAATTCTGGGAGCGGTGCGTGTTGAGTGGCGGAACTTAACGCCTCACTGCATAATAATTATTTACACAGTAAAATATATTCTAACTACTACTAAGAAAATATAGCCTTATATATGAATAAAAAAAATATAGTAGACATTTTTTCACATAATAATTCAAACAGCTTGATATTTTTAATTACGACTTTAAAACAAAAAATGTATATTTAAAAAACTATGAGTTTTACTAGTCATAATTATGTAAGTATATGTGCTAGGGGGCTGTGGTTATCCAAGCGGAACTGGAGAACCCTCGCTTAAGCTGATGAGGGTTGGGAGCAGCTGCTTATAGGGTTATGTAATGTGGTGTTTTAGTAAATATCACGATTAGAGATAAATTGTGCCTAGGACTGGAAGGGGTCTCAACGAGATTATACAAGTGCTAATGTATACTGCGCTAGGAAAAGAGAAACGGCTTGTTTTATATAGTAAAAACTCCAGCCCTCAGTTATACAGATACTACCATGTAATCTTTCCTACGTAAATAAGTATAGGTATATATAGTATATGGAAAATTGTGTCTGTTATTAATTTCTTAACATTCCTTGCATATCGTTGATAGGTATATATATCTTTTAATTTATATGTTTATTGTTTCTAATAAACACATATTATTATGTACAAAATATGCGCAGACAGAACAGTGGGCTGTTTTCATATATTATTAACTTATCCGGATTTCAATCTCCTCAACTAGTAGTTAGGTTAATCGAATTTCTACTGTATTCATGACTGTGACATCAACTTCATATACAGCTAAATTGGATTAATATACAGTTTTTTTTAAACTAACGAGAAAATCATAAACGTATAACAAATTTAAAAAAATTGCCAAAACAAACGAGCTAGTTGAGTTAGCTAACAATATCCACAGTAGATTGCCCTGTCGCGTCGAAATATTAGTTGACTCGTGGTCTCACATCACATATTAGGCATACCAAATAAGTGCATGCAATTACACAGGGGACACTAATGAATTCAAACAAAAATAGATCTTTCTACACATAGAATAGAGGTTATATTTGATTGTTTAGTAATGTATTGTGATATCGGCTACACGGAGTCATGGCTGCAATTAACGCGGTGAATGTGTTGTTTGGTCGTTACCGCGTCTATACGGCTCGTCCGCACTTTGTTAATACTGTGCCCATGCCCAGTGCCCAATGCCCGTGCCCACTGCCCAGTGCCCTTTGTCCTTCAGTGGACTTAGGTCGTCGTGATAAATGAATAGTTATTAAGCAATTCTGAGCACTTTGTGTGTGGATGGCGTGTTGTTATATGTTTCTGTCTCTAATTATTTACTTTTATTAAAAAAAAATAGTTTTACGCTGTACCGGTTCGATCTGCCTACAGGAGGGTAGGCAGATGGAACCTAATGTT
>FAPJ01079011.1:0-11845 GCA_001485985.1 Heliconius ethilla aerotome | reverse complement strand
TAACATAGTTCACGCAGGCGAAGCTGCGGGCGGGCCGCTAGTCTTTGATATGTTTGTTTGTTTTCGTAAGTCAATCGAGGTCTTCCCCTTCCTCTCTTTACCGCTGTACAATCTATAAGTATCTTTTTATAAAAGATACCATAGACAAGATTAGATAAGGTATTATCATTGATGTCATTGCTTCTAATAAACTTTTTTTTATTTTTGCAATATTTATTTTTTTGTATATTTAAATCTTAAATACAGTTTTATTCGATACCCACCAGAGCAAGTGAAATATAGATTTTCATTTCCTCGTTCTGGTAACGAGGCAAAGTACAGCGTTGAGTTCCTCCACTCAACAAATAATGCATTGATAATTCGGCAGAAAGTTTCTAAACCCCATAGAAGTGTCCTATTGGGAACGAAGTGTCCTAACGCTAGCTAAGTACAGCGTGAAGCTAAAAAAATAATAATGATAAACATATTATTTTTGGCTGAAACTACCTATGGAAAGTTATTTTGGATTTATCTTTGAGAGATAAAAATCTAAGATAAACTACTGTGCTACAGATTCTTATCTCACAGGAAAACGTAGTGTTTTAAATATAGACTACTTGCTTCTGCCCGCCACATTACTTGTTATAATTTTCCTATATGACTGTTAAAGATGCAGAGAAAGCAATCTAAGAAGTACTATAGAATGCGATAAATTATATTAATTTTATTAGCAACCTCTGAAAAGAAACTCCATTCAGGTCCTAACTCCATCATCAGGCCAGCTCAATGATGCTATATTATTGTTTTGTCAGCTAAGCTGCGTATAACTGACAATTTTCATGGTATTGCAATTACTAAAAGTGGGTTAAATTCTGTCTTAGATTTTATTACATAGTTGCAAAATCATATAATAAAAATCTATTGACATAGGCTTAAACATAAAATACTCTTTATTTTGTAGAAACGCCTAAAAAATTGCATTTTTCTTTCTTAAAACATGAAACCTCGGAATTGAACCTCGCAGTATGTATTACTCAATTATCCCTGATTTATCTTTGAACCCACGACCATCGCGATTGATCACCGTGCCAAATTCGCTAATTTGCGTTTTATATAAACATTTACTGGAAATGAATCTCCTGCTTATTCTAAGTATATAAACTATATTGATCTTCTTGCTCTGCAAAGACAAAGCTCGGCGTTGAGTTCCGCCAATCAACATTGTCTTGAATTCGAGCAGAAAACGTAAAACTGTACAAAACAAACATTTTTATTAGGTGTCCTCGAGATTCATTTTCGATTTCACCAAACTTTCTAATATAATGTAAGGAAGCCGCGACCTATTTGCAATGATTGTTATACGCTTATTTCAAAATGAACAACGGTTCAGAACTACCGGAACTACCTTATGAATAGGCGGTAGCTTCCTGTAGGACTGACACGACTGACATTTTTACGAAACTTGGCCATTCAAAGTGCTTGCAATGGTCTAACTAAGTAAAAAATATATTAATTTATATCGTAAATAAGAAAGGAAAATTTGAGATTTGAACCTGCAACTTTGTTAACAAACTAATATCAATTGGTCAACAAATTATGATGATGATGAGTCCCTTTATTGTTTCTTAAACATCTTGTCATTCGTATAGCTGAGTAGGCCCTAGGTAGAAGGAACTGAGTATTAAGACACTTATTCTTGAAACATCGCATGTGGAGTGGCGGAACTAAACGCCGCGTTTTGATCAGAGCGGAGAAATTGAAATATTTTTATATTTCGTGATTTCCCGACGAGTATCGAACCCACTATCGCGTTTAAAATGAGTTTGTCGTATTGCGACTCAATTAATTTTAATTGTTTTTCGTTTATTGTCATACTAAAATTGAATCACATTTCTTATAATCCAGATAGACGTTATCAGGTTACTCATAATGCTATCTAAGAAGTGCATTCTGGAATTATACTTGACAAGCTTAAGACATACTTTGTAATGACGAATATAATTAATGACGTCATGCTTACAGTATAGTACGCGGTAGTCTTGGGTTCGAATCCTCTTAGAGAAATAATATTGTATTATATGTTTATTTATATAATAATATACAAGTAGATAAGTTATAAGGTGACCACGAAATAAAATATTTAAAATTACTTATGTTTTTTTTTTATTCCCTTCTTAATTTCTTTCAGAGTCCTCCATCACGCTCTCCTCAACCTGTCAAATGACAAAGACGAAAACATGAACTTGGCTATTTTCAGTTTGATCTGTGAAAAGGTGCTGGCGTTGAAACCGCTCTTGTTTGTTGATGACTTTGGTAAGTTTTGTTTTAATTCATGTATGTTTTAGAGTCACCGGAATTGAATCCACTGTTGAATACGAATCCCGCTACTTTTTCGCATAGGATATATCTTTCTATAGCGAGAGTATCTATTTAAATTACTTTAATTTAATCCAATATATAAATATCCAAATGAAGTTCTTCTTGGACATCTGACTGTAAACACGATGGTTGCGGGTTCGATCCCAACTCAACGAATTTCTATTATTTTCATTTTCGCGCTTTGATAAACAAAGCGAAATCTCAAATCTCTAAAATTAGCCATGTGTGATAAATTAAATTTAATAACACTAGGTTCCCTCTGCATATCCTGCTAGATGCGGGATACAGTGTGAAACAAAATTTTTATCATAATTTATTTAATTCCAGGTCTAAGCATATTGAAGCTAGCAGTACTGAAATGCTACCACAAGCCACTATTGACAAGATATATAGTGCAGTGTATCAGAACGGTGACGCGGAGCGAGGCGTACAGACCGACAACCGATTTTGTTTTCACTGAGGTAATAAATATAAAAATGTACTGCGATTTTATATTGGAAGAGTTTGTTAGCCATTAAATATAGTGTCTTAAATTGAATGTTTGATTCTATATTTTGTATTATTTAGCTTTCCCCGTGTTTGACGTTGAGCTACGCTACCAACCTTTTATATTTTTTTAATAATAAAGTGACTTTTCAAATATTAGTATAAAAATTTCGACGTAGCGTGATTACAGCGTATGGGTTATGGCGATAGGGCGCTAAACTAAAAGCGCGGGTTCAAAATTTTCTGTTTCGTTCTCTAAGTGTAAAATAACACTTTAAAAAATGTTAAAAAAGTTACAAAAGGCTTCAAATTTAAAATATTCCATAATTTTTCCCCACAGGTAGACACATTAGGTGATACTCTTCTAATAGCGTGCGCACGCGCCGGAGACGAGTGTGCGGAGGTTCTTAGCGAGATAGTGCGTGATGACGGCGATATCCCGCTGTTCAACATACACCATACTAATGCTGACGGTGAGTGCAGGTTCAAATATATTATGCTGTTGTAGGGGATTGCAGAATAAGCATGCATAATATTCAAAAGAAACATTTTCAAGCATGCAATGTGATTGTCCTAAATTAAATCACTAAATGCGCAGTTTTGTTAACATTTTCAGTTATTATTTTATGGAGTATATTATGGTACACATCGCACATGGCAGGGTAGGCAGAAGGAACATGGCAACCTAATGTTAAGATACTCCGCCCCTCATTAAGACATTTCGGTCTCCACTATCCGCCCAATTAAATTATTAAACAACTAATATACCTTTTTTTCACTCTACACAGGTTACACGGCGTTACACGTGTGCTGTGCTGAGCACAGTGCGAGTGCTCCCAAAACGCACACACTGCATGTGCTGCTGCGACATGCACACGCAGATCTGTGGAAAGGGGTGAGTGTTTTTTTTCAACTTCACAATTTATCTCGCATGAAGAAGACAGGGGGAGTCTAGTGTTAAGACTTCTTAAGCGTCTTAAACGCTCCATGTTGAAGAGGGTCACTACAACGCCGCGCTCTGCCTCAACACCAGAGTGTAGAAAATGAAAATTAAATATTTATTTTCCTCGAATGAGAATGGAACCCACAACCCGTTTACAGTTACGTGCTTGTGTGCACGATCGTGTGACTGTAAATGCTACGGTTGTGAGTTTGATTTCCATTCGAGGAAATGAATTATTTAATATTTTCATTTCCCTGCTCTGGTAACAAGGCATAGCGCGGTGTTGAGTAGCGCCACTCATCACACAATGCCTCTTCACTCTGTATCCCGCATATTGCAGGATAGGAAATGAATCAATGTATTCACACAAATGGAATACCATTGTCAGTAGCGGAACTAACGTTGACAAAAATATCTATGGATAACAACAAAAGAAATGAAAAACAACTTTTTAAAATCTTTTCTCTCCGTTTTAGGATATAAAAGGTGGTGACTCAGCTCTCCACCTTGCAGTGAACTCGGCAAACTGTGATCTTACAATAGTAATGATATTATTTCAACATATAGAACGCAAGGAGTGGAGGAAACTTGCACACGTGCAAAATATGAGGTTGGTAGTAAGTTTGTTTAAGCTTTGTGTTCATTTTAGTAGTGTAGTAGTTTTTTTTTAAATAATGTTTTATGAAAGTGTGTGTGTATCGCTAATTCTAATCTATTTCTGCAATTGGGAGGATCATATAGGGAGCTCTTGCTCAAAAGAAATATTTTGTTTAATACATCATTTATTTTCAGTCAGATATATATTGAATTTTATTTTCTATTCACTTTATTTCATAATTATGTTTACAGTAGAATCTCACCAATCCGAAACTATTAAAAACCAATTCTTGGTTTAATAAAATTATTTTTCTTTTTTCTTGAATTTAATTTGTTTTTTTGTTATCCTCAGTTCAGTAAATCCACTGGAGTACGCCCGTGCCGCAGTAAAATCGACCACAAGACAAAACTATCCCATCGAAGTATTGGAGTTTCTTAAAAAATGTCGTTAAAAAGCCCAAAATGTATAAAATATATTTTGATACCATATTTGTCTAGTAGTGATTGTATTTTTACAGCTATCGTATGACAGCGGCTGTCTGTAAACACGATGGTTGTGAGTTCGATACCCCTTCGAGAAAATAGTCATATTGAAATTATTTTCACTTACCTGCTCTCGTGAGACAAAACGCGGCGGTAAGCTTCGCCATTTAACAAGCTTCCTTTACGGAGTGTCTTAACACTAGGTATTCAGTCATTTTGTCGGATATTTTCAGTTCGAATCGAAGAAATGCTTATATACATTGTTATTAAGTCGAATAATTTTGATGTTTTTAATGTTTTATTATTTTTAGATTTTTCAATAGGTTAGTTATCTTTTATAACAAACTTCACAAGAGGAGCCCTCCTTCTTTATAATTTGCGTTGTGATATTTTTCTTCTATTTGAGTTATTGTATACTTACATATATATTTAAATAATTATGTATGTGTAAATTTTTTTATTATACATCACACAGGTTTTTTATATAGGTCACTCAATATAATTATTTTAAAAAATAAGTTGTCTTGTATTTCTTTGAAATAAAAATAAATATTGGAAGTACTGATTTCAAATCTTATTTTTTTAATAATATGAGACTTTCTACTTCTGCTCAATATAATATAGTTTATTTCTGTTTTAATTTTTTATGTGGTCTTTTCGACCTCACACTTTATATATTGAGTGGTTATACTTTTCTATTGATTTATGTTAATAAATATTAATTGATGTATATTTTTTTATGTTTAATTTTAAAAAAATAAACAATCAGTTCATTTTTCGTAATATTGTGGGTTAGCCTCTTTTTAAGCATAATAAGTCACATTTAGTTTATTTTTGTAGATTCATAAACTTAAAGTGTACAATGGCATAATTTATAAGAAATTTATAAATACTTAAATCAAATAAATTGAGAAAAGACATATACTTTTTGCAATTTATTGTATTTTTAGTTATGTCATTTTACACTCACGTGTTAATGTTAAATAAAATACAATATTAAGATTAGTCGCCATAACATGTTGTGTATTTTTTTTTATATTTGTTTTATTTTAGACTAAAACTCTCTTTTATCAGCCTGATCTGATGTTATTTATTCTGTATTTGTTTATTTGTTATTTTTTTATTGTTGATGTTGGCAACACTTATGTAAAAATTATCATATTTTTCTGATAAATATGAATTTTTAATGTTGCAAATTAAATAATTATTAAAACAAATATATTTAAAGTAGGAAAGATCTAAAATATTTTTTTATCAAAGGTACACATATCTTTGTCTATTTAAAAAAAAGCTAAAATACGGGACTTTCCCCACCTTTTTGAAACAAAATTAACTCTTTATATGTATATTATGTTGTAAATAAAATTAATATTAATAAAATTATAATTAATATTAGTTTTTTATATTTTAGTATTATTTTTAAAGCTGAAAAAATATTTGAAATATTTTTTTCTTTCTATAATAAATTAGTTATTTTATGAGTTATGTCATTTTGGACATTAGATTTTAGTATAAGTGCCTTCTTTCTAATTAATAAAAGATAGAAAGTAAGTGAGGTTCTTTTCTTTTTTAATAGTCTTTCATTAATCTTAGTGAATAGTCAATGGTGTCGTGATGGTTGTGGATTCGATTCCCACTCGGGAAAATGAATTATTTTAATTTCTACCCTGATAACATCTTATAGTGCGCTTGATTGGTAGAGTTCTGTTGTTCAACCTATAATATCTCGAATTTGGTATAAAATTCTTAATTCTTTTTACCATGTACCTTTAAATCAAAATTAAATTAGCTTCACGATATGTGTGGAATTCACACAATAGGGTAGGGTAGGGTAGGGGGACTGTAATGTTAAGACACTCCGTTGCCCACTTTCCGCCGAATTCTGGAGGCATGGCGTGTTAAGTAACGAAACTTAACGCCGCGCTTCTTGCCTCTGTCCCTGTACCTTTGTTTAACCAAAAATCTATATTTCTTATAGGAATTGGTTATGAATTCAGAACTATAGCAATGTAAAATATTTTTTATTTTGAAACTGTACTCAATAAACATATTTTCATACTAACAGCTTCATATTCTGTGGAAAAAATATAATTTACAAAATTATATTAATTATTCTAATTCGTATATTATAAAAACTCTCTTAACTTTTGCAAATGGCCAACAGCCAGAGAGAGATGACAGATTCAGATATAATTTAGTTCACTTGATTTATAAAGATTTTTTTAGCTTTACTCTGTATCCCGCACAGGAGGGAGAGGGAACAGAGAGTATGTCCTAGTATTAAGACACTAGGACACTATATTCCCTCTTTCCTTATATGTGGAAGCGCATTATTCATTCCCTGAATAAATATAATGCTACAGACCATGATATGCAGGACTGTGCGTTATATGTCAGTCAGTCAATAATGGAAGAATTTTTAGTTTTATATAGAAAGAGAGGTGATAAACTAAAGCAAAACCGATTTTATATATTTTCTAAAATATTTTTCTATACAAAATGTGACACTTTAATAATCTTAAAAATAGCTCATAAATTTTCAAAAAAAATAATATATAATACAAACCCTCCATAAACTCCTGACAATTCCTTCTTTCCAAAAAACAGCCATTTTTAAACATTACAACTCGATTGTCCTTAGTACTGACAGCGCATACAGGATGCTCTATGTCGGGACAGACAGACGGACAGATGGATCGAGTGAATATTACGTAAGCCAAACAAAACTTGTCCTCTACTACGTCGTATTCTAAAACAATAAAATTTCATTTAAGACGACGGCCTTTGAAACGGAAGCTGTATAAAAAATTGTTTATTTTTTAACCTCACGCTATTTCCTGCACATAGCAGGGTAAGTAGAGGGAACCTGGGAACCTAATTTTTCCAAAAAAAATACAGTTTTTAAGCATATCATGATCATATTTTAAAAACTTACCCAACGCTCCTCGATATTGAGAGCACAGATTGTTTAAAATAATATGACATTTGCTTTGGAACCACTTAAATTTCATCTTCCTCCTGTTCAAGCCGCAAGCTAGTTTGTGATAGTCGTTGCAGTGATAAGGATCGCAGTAGTCCATCCACGCCGGATTGTAGGGCTTGTTGAACTTATTCACCCAGGATTCATCCATCATAGGTTTGAAAATTTCGTCTGAATTTTGTATAAAAATTATCTTAGAAGGTATCAGTAGTAAAATTTGCGATTGGGAGGTATTTTTGGGGTTCGAGATCGCGTAGAGGTATCATGTTGTCATAACTTAAAAGGAAAACCCCGGATAAAAGATCTAGCTTCACGTCCAGCCCCAATATTTCTTTAACTAAATTCAGACATAGACTGTATGTCTCATTTTTTTATTTTATGGCCAATTATTTTCGATTGTTAAATATGATCAAAATGAAGCCTTACCGTGATATCTATCGCGAATAAAATTTGGGTTATTATACTTTGAAGACGGCCTGAAACAGATTTCAACGCACACGTGTAAGGTAATTAAAGAAAAATTATAAAAGTTGGTTAAAAAAATATATTATGGGTATATTTATTTATTTATGTCATACATATGTTAAGTACAATCATTGTTCTTTGAGTATTGAACCTATAACTTTCTTCAGCTATCTATAACCTAAGTGTATATTATATTTACCTTGTTTCATTGAATGGCTTTGCCACTTTACAGTCTGAAATGAATATTTTAAATAAATTTTATTATAACGACAAATTGAATCATAAGTGTAGGTATATAACATGCTTGTATGTAATTGTTGTCGACAAATTTCTCTAAAACCAAAAGTTATGTCAAGATGACAACCTGCCTTATATAGATTCACGCATACATCATTGTAGGCAGAGGGAACCTGGGAACCTGCGCCACGATGGCCACTATAATCCTTTGATAAGCTCACAATTTATTAGATCATGCGCATTTGATAATGGGACCTAATGCCGGACAAACTGTGAAGCTCAGGTATAACATAATTTTTTAATTAACATAACGTTTCTTGACTCAGTAGTGATACCTACAACTTGTGGTATCACAAAATGGTTCTGGGTTAAATCCAGATATCTATATTTTTTTTTGATAAGTCTTATGATAAATCCAACATGGAGTTAATAAATATGTTTTGCAGGTTAAAAAATATATGGAAAATGTCTTAAGATAAACCTATAAGCCGATGCAAAACTAGTAAAATAGTATTACAGCCAATTTTACTTACCTCCAATATGTAAAAGAACGGTTGATATCAAAACTAGAATCATTATTATCGATTAAAAGGTTGAAAACAAAGCAATTTTAAGAAGCCATTAAATAACTTTTTTAGTTTTTAATTGCATACGTTTAACAGTCTAGAGAAATTAACTGAGATTTGATAAAAGTTAATTATGGTAATAAAAGTCACATGTAGACTTTAAAAATCTATCAAGCAGCAGGCAGAGGGAACCCAGTGTTAGCTTGTTAAAACACTCATCCCCATTTTCCGCCGAAGGTTTTCTGAGCTTCGTGAGCGCATTGTTGGCTCTGTAAGAAATTAATCAGATGTAAGAAAATCTGTTCAGCCATTTACAGCTAACTTCAGGGCGGTCACGAGTCGTGGAGGTTTATATAAAACACTTCATTACGGAAAATGTTGAAATAGCATGAGTAAACTGTCCACCAATCACCAATAAATATTACAAAATACTAAACTCTATTGGTAGGAGTGTTAACCTATTTTGTTTAGAAGGAGTCCTTTCCGCCTAACCATTAGGTACCAGCTCAACACTCTTTCGCGGTGGACCGTTGTTTACAGAGCGGCTGACAGACAACGAACGTTATAGTTTTATTATATGTAGGTTCCTTTGGGGAGTATAGAAGAATACTCAGAAACTCGAAATTCCAATGAGAACGGGAAAGAGAGGAAGAGAAATAAAATTTCACACAAATAAAGCTACAAGCGGCCAGTTACTGTACCTACATACTGGTATAATAAAACTGTAAAAGGAAAAATTTCTGTACATTGAAAGATGGAGACAATATTGTAAAGACAATCTGTTCTTGTTAAGCCATTTCCGTTCCCCACTTTCCGTCGACTTCTGAAGGTATTGCGTGTAGAGTGGCAAAACTTCGATGCTTTGCCTCGTTACCAGAGAGAAAAAGAAAATAATTTAATTCTCCGAGTGAGAATCAAACCCACAACCGCCGTGTTTACAATGAAATGCTGTGCCGCTACGCCGGAATATTTTCATAGTTGCATTTTGTTTTATTTTGCTCCATTGAAATTAATTACAGATTTTTTTCCAAACATTGATAACTAACTTGAGTAAACATGAAACTAGCGGTTGTGATATTTTTAACAGGTATGTAACATAAAAAATATTTTTTCCGCACCTAAAAGGGTTGGAAGATAAAACCTAGTGTTGAAACACTCAGTTTTACTATTTTCAGTTATTTTTAAGATTTATTTCGTGTTTAGTAGCGGAACTCAACCTCACTCTGTACTTTACCAGACTGGGGAATTATTTAGAATGTTTATATTCATTTATGGCAACTTGTCAAAGAACGGCGTGACGAGAGACCTGCCACTCAACTTGCAATGCGGAACGAAAGTCTCCTAATAGCTTCCCTCCACTTACCCTGCTCTGTGCGAGGTACAGCGTAAAGGTAAAAAAATGTAAAGCCTTAAGAACCCCCAACCGTCTCGTTTACAGTCAGAAGCTGCGCCACTCATTGCTCGTCGCAGAAGGATATTTTACCAAGCTGAGGTCGGACCGAGAATAAACTTTTAACCGGCATTATACGTACTGATGATTCTTTCAGCACAATTATACCATCTAGCGGAATTTAGAACATCCACAACGATAAGCCAAAAAGAAAGAATAGAATTATTAAAACAGCAAATAACTTACGAAATACGTGCCTTAAGGAACCATAGTAACATGTACCCGGATGAAGATAAGGATCTTCTAGAAGATTATGAGGATTTCAATAATGAACATTTGCCTTTAACACCTATAGTATTTTCAAATGAGAGAAAAAATGCCGCCAACTTAGTGACAGTTAAAATGTCATCTGTCAAATCTAAATCTGACGGAGACAACACATCAAGTCCGCCAAGCCCATTGAGGACAGATCGTAAATTAAAACGAAAAAACCAAAAGCTGCGTTTTAAAAAGCCGTTAGAAATATTTTATAGGCGTATTTATAATAAGGATATTCTAAAACAATGTTTAGAATGGGTGCACTGTCAGGAAATGATCACGCCTTTCTTGACCGGTCTTAAAAAAAATGTTAGCGGTGTAAATCTACTCACTTCAAAAGATCCTAATGTTATACGGTAATGTATTTGTTCCATTTGTTTTAGTAAAACACCTTCTTATAAAGACGAACAATGTGTAAAAGCGTAGGTATCTATACCTCAATCAGTAATCCCTTAGGGATTACTGTTACGTACTTTACAATTTTGTTTGCGCGGACTTTAAGACCTAAAAGGAAATATCCTGTTCTTTCCCCATCTCCATAGGACTTCCGATCTCTCTGGGGAATCGAACCCACAACCCCGTTTACTGTCAGACGCTCTCTCACTAGGCCACGACACGAGGACCGGATATTTTTTTAAATCTAAATAACTATATGAATATCACTTGTATTGAATAAATATAAAAAATAAATTTTTTTTTTTCAGACTCATTCAACTTTTGAAAGTGAACACATCTGCATACAGCCGCGACGATGTCTATTCCATTTTATATCAAATAAGCAATTTGAAGTTGCGGTTCTTCCAATGGGACGTACCGTCTCTGAATATGTTACTAAATGTTATTATTAAAGGTAATTTGAAAAAATCCTTCTGATATAAATATATGTATATATTGTTAGACATCAGAAGCGGTTAACGTTTTAAAAAAACTACGATAAAAACACACATCTACATGTTTCTATATTATTCTGATAGAGGTTCTACGTAATTCAAATTGCTTTTGATTCAAAAGTGCTTGTAATA
>FAPJ01076857.1:0-10497 GCA_001485985.1 Heliconius ethilla aerotome | reverse complement strand
ACGGCATAGAATGACGTTTTTTGTATTGCAGCCTGCCTTTAATATTTATTTTGTTGTGTTTTTGTCTATTTGTTGTTATAGTGTTAACAGAAATACATCATCTGTGAAAATTACAACTGTCTATTAAAGGTCATGAGATAAAGGTTGGTGAAGGATGATCAGGCGGTCTACCCGACCTTAGAAAGAAAGTAGATAACGGAAGTGTCTTAATGAGGAACAGAATATCTTAACTCTAGGTTCCCAACTTCCCTCTACCTTCCCAACTAGATTTTTTTTAATAAATAATCTTATTACCTGACAACAAATCTAAATCTCAATTAGTTTCAGTATAACATGGATTACCAGCGAGCGCATATATCCATCTAAGTATAGACTAACGTTAATAGAAAATTGAAATTATAAGGAAGGTAACATGTTATTCTGTTGTTCTACTCGCTGTCGATACGTTGAATTATTTATGATTACACCAAAATATTCATATGTAAGTATAGAAATAATATAGCTGTAAATGCCTTCAGAATTCGGAGCAAACTGGATAACGGAGTGTCTTAACACTAGGATCCCTCTGTCTACCCTGATGTGTGCGAGTTACAGCGTAAAGCTGATTTATTAAATTTAAGTATAGAAATAATATTTTTTTCATACCGTATTCCGCACGTAGAAAGGCAGGCAAAAGGAACATGAGAACCTAGAGTTAAGACACTAATCCCATTAAAATACTTCCGCTAATCATTTCCTACCGCCTAATTCCTGATGCATTGAGGCACAAATATTTCAATTCCTCAAGCGGAAATCGAACCCACAACCTGTCGCGTTTATAGTTGCGCACTTGAGTCCCTGAGCCACCACTGAGCTTAATATATTATAGATTCATATAAAACAACAAACATTTTCACAACAAATTAACAAATGGCTTCATAATTTTTAATAGAACTTACCTCCATTATTATACTGCTCTCTCATTATCGCTGTACATTTTCGATGTTACCTTATATCTATCTTATGAGTATCACAGATTGAATGGAGCACGTGTTGACTTAATACCTATAATTAACTAGCGGTATTAGGTTCGATTATTTTCTTTGGGATGCGCACGCGACTATGAAATGAATGAAAAATTATTATGTCGGTAGATATCTATTACTAAATATTGAGGCTGTAGTGACGCAGTGGCAGTGTCAACGCTATGGTAGTGGGTTTGATTCTTACTTGAGGGAATATAAGCTTCACGCTGTATCCCGCACATAGCAGCGAAGGCACAGGAGACTTGGAAACCTAGCTAGAGCTAGAGAGCACTGCACTTTCCACCAAATAAGGTTTACTGGAGGGAAAAATTATATTTAAACTATTTTTATTTCAAAATTTGTTTAAGATACTTGTAATTACCAAAACAATTCGTTTTGAACCTACACTCTTTTTTTATGTCAGAGCACTAATTATAAAATGATTTCACTAACCAAATATGTTTAGTTTTTTTTTTCTTTCAATAAACGAAAAAAAGGGGCACAAACAGTCGCCCGTAAACTTTTTAATTGCCCCAGCGAAATTCGCGACCAATCGAAAAACCTTATTGTTTGGAATCGAATTGAAAAGTTGTTGCCTCAAGTCGTCGCGAATTTGTAACTGCCACTCGAATTAAAAATGTATACTTGAAAAAAAAATATGGCATGCGAGCTAACTCATTTCAGTTTGGAAAAATTAAAAATTTCACTCGTTTCACAATTACGCTCGAAAATCTGGACGTAAATTAGTTAACGTTACAAAAATAGTAATAAACAAGCGAGAATGTAAAAGTTTTTCGTGAATGTTAATGGTACTGTAGTCGTATAATTGTATTTTGTAGTCTGTTTTGGGTTAGCCCGATCTGTTAATTATTTAGATTTGCGTGTTTCACGTATGCTTTTTTTAGTTTTTTTTTTGTTTGTCTGTTAAAGGAGTATAGTTTAAGTTAACTTTAGAGTTTGGTTGTTAAAAGTTGATGTTATTTAGGCTTATATTTAAGTTATTTTATCATACCCTATGTAAATATGTATATGTGTATATGTTTGTTATATTTTGTTGTAGGAAACGAGTGAATTGACATCGAATCAATGAAATGAATCGTCTTGTCTAATCGATCTAGACCAACGAAGTGTCCATTGCACAGAAACAAATGCTTTAGCGTAATCAATAAAGCTTACCACGGGGCTGTTGAATTCCCTACTCTTCTCAATAAAAAATAAAATATTCGCTATATAATATTATATAGATTTTACTTAATTAGCTAATTCTTCGATCAAAATGGACTAATAATAAAGATTTTGATCTTACAATATAAATTAAAAAAAATACATTTCATATTTGCTATCAGCTTTATCGTGCTTTGCTTCGAGCAGAGCGAAGAAATGGAAATATACATTTTAATAAATATTTAATTTCCTCGAGTGGGGATCGAACTCACGACTCAGTCGCACTTTGCCCCTGCGCCACGACGGTCTCCACATTTGTTTATATTTACAAATTAACCCCAATTAAAAGAAACACCATTTCACTCACGCAAACATTGTGTAAACATAACGTATGCCCTTTTCGATAAAATTGCTGACTTTGACGTTTCATTTCCCGCCATTTTTGCTCCAATATGGCTGCAATTTGCTCATGCAGTCAGCGTTTTGGCACTGTATTTGTTTAAACTCGTTGTGGGTTATTTTCTTTTATTATTTTACGAGTAAAAATTATTATCGTTGTTACGTATAAATTTATTGTCGATTATTGTACTTTGAAATATATTTATTGCAGAAAACATAAATTTCTACAGCTATTAAACTTATAGGAGTCATGTATATTATAGACCATTAATAAAACAAAAAAATATGATAAAAATTAGGGGACAATAAACTAAAGAATATTTTTTTTATGTAAAACGCAGACTTGGCGCATCGGTTCAACGTCTGAATGTAAGCGTGACAGTTGTGGGTTCGAGTGCTACGCTTGCTCTGGCAACAAGGAAAAAACACGGTGTAGAGTTTCGCCATTCAACACCCAATGTCTCGAAAATTCAGCGAAAAGTGGGGAATGGAGTGTCTTAATGTGCGGAGTGCAGCTAGAACAACTTCCCACCATATCCCACAAAAAATATAAAAAATGTCTGAAAATGAAATTATTTATTCCTTAAGTTCACTTTCATAACTTCACACAACCAGAACTGAAGGGGAACATCATTCAAAAACCTATATGTACCCTCATATACACGACAAACTCCTAGATCCTCTACATCTAAACCACATCGGTTGCAAAATGAATGATTAACCAAACTAACATTAAGATTTGAATAAGGGACTGAAAGTAGAATCACTTGGCAATTACAAACTGACAAATGTCCGGGTATTAGGCACATGTGCCGCCAACTTCTGGAGACGGCGAGCAAGACACATGATGCCCATTTGGATCGGCTCGGACCACTATTAGAGTAATCATTTTGTATGGATTATTATGGATTTTGTGTTTATATTGTTATTGTTTGAATTAGAATATATTTTTTTGGCGGATTGAGGGAACCTGGGAGCCTGGAATTTAGACCATCCTTTCCCATTAAGGACATAGCAAACGGAGTGTTTTAGAATTATATTCCTTCTGCACGAAAAACGCGTAAAGTTGCATTTTTTAGTACTTTCAGACCTTAAGCTCTTTTACAGAAACCCCTAGAAAAGCCTGGAAAGTAAATTATTTACCCTTACTGTGTCCACACATAAGATTATTTCCAAGATAACAATACTCAACACTGGCTACCAATTCTGTCTAATTTATCATCTCCATCTCCTTATTACGTATATTATAAGAACAAGTGTTTCCTAGTACTTATATTTTATATCAAATTTTACTACGGTACTTTAATATAATATTCTAAATAAACATTAATATAAATAATTTAAAGTTAGCGTAGGCGAAAATAATATGACATAGAAAAGCTAATCTAAACAAACGTTAACCACATATCACGTCCATGCGTGCTATTAATATCACAAACAGATAAAACCTCCTTTTCGAACCAATGTCTCACAGACCAAACATAATTGAGCTCTCGAAGTTAAATCTTATCATACACACTGTATGGGAACCATGGGTCATTATTAACTGGTTAATAGCGATTCCTTATGGGTAATAGGCAGAAAGTTTCGAAAACCTACGCAACACCCACGTGTTCTGATTATCGGTGGAAATTGAGGATGCTATTTTGTGTTGGGAAAGATATGGAATATTGTATTCATATATACTAATGTTAAAGTGGCACTCAGAGACGTTCATTAGTGTTAAAATTTAGTGACAGTTAATGGTTATTTATTTATATGATTAAAACTCTTCCGTTAATAACTGGTATAGGATGGACAGACGAAACTACTGGATTTGAAAAGTCGAATTTTGGCATCTATGTATATTATACAGCGTGTGAGTGTAAACGCGAGAGGTTGTGGGTTCTATTCACACTAGAAGAAATAAAATAATGATATTCTCATGTAAAAGTATTTTGTCTTATACATTATAAGCATTATTGATGTTTGTTCTATTTTCGTGCAAAAATTACTAAACTGATTGTGTAAAACTTGACAGTTACATCGATTATAAGCGGGCGAAGGCGAGTTGGAGTCTCTAGTTACGAGTATATACAAGTATAATGCCAAATTATAAATCGAAATTTACTTAAGGTCTAGTATATGCTAGATTAAGCTTCCTCGCCATATAGATCTTCAGTAAGCCCAAGATTTAGCAATACCGTGCCCATAACAACAATTAACACATAACTTACCCGACATTGGACAAAATCCATTAAGCTTTCAATAAGGCACACACTCTGGCTATTATAATTTTGATACGGGTAAGGGATCGGCCAGTAGGAATTAACTTATCACTGTACGCATACCTCGAGCATTTATTACTGTGGGACGTATTCTAATTGCAATATCTATAAACTGTTTAAAATTTATTCTTTCATATTGTTTATTTAGTTTGAAATTTTTCAGGGTGTTTGGTTTTTTCTGAAATGAACTTGTTTTTTACCTAATTGCCAATACGGGGATTTTTATGTTTATTATAAAAATACATGACATCTACATACATACGAGTACATATATACTTAAAACCAATATAGACAAAAATATGGAAAATTTAAAAAACATGGAATGGTATATTTTAGTAAGTAAGAAATGAAAGATGTTGAATACTCTCTATTAAGAAGCCTCAAGGTATAATCCCTAAATGAAAAAATAATACAAAATACTAGAATCCTTAAAAAGAAAAACAAGGAAAGAAAAGAAGTCCAATACTTCGTTAGAATTAACAGTCGGGACTTTAGACTCTTTAACCATTTAAATGTCCTTTTACTCCAGCAGTTTTCATGTGATCAGTGCACCTGGTTAGAGGGCGGCCTGTGCTGCTTTTGCCAAGACGTGGTCGCAGTGGTATCAGTTGTCGGTGCTCTTAACAATTGGTCTGCCGATTGCCACTTCAGCTTACAGATTTTGAGGGTTTCTCATTCTGTAATATTTCTTTCCCTAATTGTACTATAGGTATTTTAGTTTGGTAACTGCTTCCATAAACTTTGAATAATTAGAAATTGAATTTACACTCCATTCCAGTCCATCCCTGTACCCACCCCAGACTCGGACCGGGAGGCTCAAGACACATATCTCAGGGAGGGATGCAAGAAATGCCCCAACAATATGTAGATTTGAGTTCGTCTTGTGGTCATTATTGTAGAGCGGGCGATGAAACTTCGTAGTTATTTATTTGAAATTTTAATATAAGAAGAATATTTGATATTAAGCCTTTTTAGTTTTACTCTTAGGTTTTTATTTTATAGTTAATTGAAATACTATCTTCTAGAGAATTTGCTTAAAAAATGACTTGTTAAATATTTTGTTAAAATTACAAAATTATTATTATGTTAAACACAGGAATAGAATCATTTATAACTAGTTGTATAAATTACTAACTTACATTTAATTAACGATTAATTGATATGTCTGAGTGTCTAAAATAATCGGATTCTCTAAGTAATAATAACTTTATTTAACTCAAATTATTCCATACTGAGTCAGATTAGTATAATAGTATCAAAATTATTCAGTTCGACGATTTCGGGTGTTCATAGCAGTTCTCGTACCAAATGTTTTGTCTGCTTTAGTTGGCCAATATGTGACGACCCGCCACATGGCTCGAATATCCTTCGAAGATGAGTTTGGATTGAGACAGCCCTTTTAGTTTAAGAGATAGTAGGTATTAAATTGACAATTTCAAAATTTTACCTTAACGTGTAACGAATGCTTCGAACGTAAACGTTAATTAAAAGGTAAATCGTCATTTTTATTTATTTGGATTACAAAATTATGTATTTCTAATAGATAAAAGCACAATACTCGTGGGTGCGACGTACGATGAATTATTAGTGTATAGAGTGTCTTAACACTAGGTGCCCAGGTTCCCTCTGTCTCCCCAGCTATGCGCAACGTGAACCTAAAAAAACAACCGTCAACCTCAATACAAGGCCATAAAACGAATGTTAATCCATCACTCAGTATCAACTTATCTATTTTTATACTTAACGTCTCATGTATATCTAAACAGGAGCTTTGTTTCATGTCAGCTCCTATAGTATGCCATCGTCTCAAGGCGTAGGGATGTCCACCACAGGTTTTAATATATATATATATAATATGTATAATATTCGATTGTCGTGTATGTCTGTGGGAATTATTAATGCCACTTGCACCCGGGGGGTTGGATGCGGGTTTATTTAAATAGTTCTGTATTTGATACTGTGTTTAATAAAGGTGTATTTGTATTTGAGAGTTTGGTTTGTTTATCTGTCTTAGCATGTGTGGATGCGTGGTTATCACGACAAGTTTTTAATTTTAATTAAAATAGTAAAGCCAGACGTGGTGCATGTAAATACGCGGGCGACCGTGAACGCGACAGGTTGTGTGTTCAATTTTCACTGGTGGTAATGAAGTCGTAATTGTTTTCAGTTTCTCTCTGCTTCCTTTCGTCGTAATGAGGAAAGGTTCGGCGTTGAGTTCTGCCATCGAACCCATTTGTCGTATTTAGTAACACGTTTAGGTCCCTGCGTCATGACTGGCTACAAAAAATGTGGCTGGAAAATGTGAGAAATACTATGGGATGTTGTGATGCTATACTAACTTTTTTTTTTTTAAATGTATGTTAATATATGACATATCATTTTTGAAACACTATATGTAAGTAACCTATGAGCATTTGGCAGCCCTTACCCTTCTATCGCAGAAGGAGCTGGACAATGAAATATTCGCTCATTAGCCCGTCTACTGATTAATTGGGCTCCTTAGTTTTAAGACACTACCGAGTTTCAGCGTTTTGTAAGACGACCGATAATTATTATATTTTGAAGTCTTAAGGAAAAAAATGCAATAATCATAACAGAAATTGTATAAATGTCCACTCGGACTTGGCACCAAATAAAAACCAAAATGGACTTTTAGAGTTAAAATTTTCATTTTTTTTGACGAAGCTTAAAAGAGAGCTTCTATAGCTTTCTAAGCGACTACGTTCTAGCGTTACATAGTTTATCTTTGGAATTGAAATACTATATGAAAAAGTTTACTTATGTAATAAAAAAATTAAATTACTAAAAAAATCACAAAAACCAAAAGAAAAATAAGTAGTAAAAATAATACGGATGACTAAATTATGATGATGATCCTTATCCTCTATTCCTTCAATTGGGATACGAACTCATAACCACTTGCATTGTCTTATTTTATTGGTATACTGCAAATATTTCTCAAAAAAGTCAGCATCTAGAAAACTTTCGATAGAAAAAAAGTTACAATACCTACCCGCTCACAAACAGACCACCGATGCCTTGCTACCCATTCTATTGTTTATACATAAGATATTATAATGTGTTTTGTAGGTAGCCGTGATATGGAGGTATTTACGAGTGAGATAACTTAGAGGGGAATGTGGAAGGCCTATATGGAGATACCTCTTATCGTTCTCACATCGCTTAGATGTTAGATACACTAAATATGCGGTAAAAACTGATGCCATAAAGTTGGCATTGCCAGCATATTTTGTACTGTGTAGATTGTAGGTATTCAATGAGGTGGAAGAGGAAGTGGAAGTGAAGTCTGTGGAAACGAGTTTTTATATGGTTTATAATTATTTTGAGGTAAATCTTGCTGTGGTAAGATGTCTTTTATAATAATTTATTTTAGTCTCTTTCTATATGTGTATGGTTTTAATAATTATTGTGTGTAATTAATATTTTACTCTCATATAAGTCTATTATTATTAATAAGCAGAATCACTTTATTCTCCGCTCTCCGCCCAAGCATTGTTTGATAGTGTCATTACAGACCCAAGCAACACCTAGGTCTCTAGACCATTTTAAGTCTAGAAAGGCACTCAATGACTTAAAAAACGGTTATTATATTGGCACATACATACATTTATAACATTTTTCCAAGTGAGATGGGAACTTACAATCGTCATATTTTATTAGATATAACCACTGAGCCATAACTGAATTATAATAAGTTATTAAAGTAGATTCAGCTTTCTTCATTTTAATTCAGCAGAGAAGCAGAAGCAGATTCTCGACGTTCCACATACTTTTTGAGGATTGAAACTTGAGTAGCGCAACTCAACGCCTCGTTGTTTTTACCAGAATATGAAACAGAAATTAAAATATTCCTTTATTACTAAGTAATAAAACGGACAAACGTATCCGTAATATAAATTCAAGTTTAACACTATCCCTATATTAGAAAGGTATCTTGTCCCTAGTTTCATATGGACATAATTGTCGAATGCAGATGTCGCAAACCCAACCGAGATTAATCTTAACGAGGGTAGAGCTATACTTATGCGATTTGTGGGTGTTTTAAGTAGAAAGTTGAAGCGATTTTGATAATATTTTAATAGTATTTAAGTTTACAATTTCAGAGGTTGATTGGAGGATATCTCTTATGGAGATAAGCTGCTGTCTTTATTTCTATAATTGTATTTATTTATTTTTCTCAAGTGTAGAAATATATTATATATATTTTATTATATAGTGAGTAAAGGTCGATAAATTTCATTTAATTTTTTGTATTAATACTGAACACTTTTTATTTTCTTCCATTTCTCAAATTTACATTTTAATATGTTATTCACTGTTAAAAATTTATATTCATTTTAAATCTATATCTTTACAAAATTACTTAATTGGAAACCTACGTTGAGTACTGTGAATTATAGTCTCCATCTCTTCATCATAATATATTAAGCAAGTTTCTTAATTTTTAAATATCGTATATAAATCCGTCCAATACCGTTCAAATGGATGACCATGGGGTATAGATCATTAGAGTAAAAAATAAACATATTATAAAAAAATATTTTTCTTTCCAAAGCGTTGAATAACTTTAAAGACATTTATACAAATCCATATAAAAGAAACTAAAAAAACGCTTAAGCCTATCACTCAAACCGTACAAAAACAATACGTGTAATATACACGGGGTTCGAATCCAAATCACGTGGCCAGGTTAGATCCATAGCAGCATACGTTCATAAGCCGGGATAAGTAAGCTAATATTGGTCCGCGGGATTGCTTGCACGCTAGTCTGTGTGGCCAGCATCATCTGATTGCTATACAATTAGAGAATACACAGTTTATAAGCAAATACAAGAGATCGATTTGAGGGTAGATCGAGTGTTTGGTATTTTGTTTAAGCTTATGTTTTTAGATGGTGGGATTGGTATACTTATGTTAATAATCATTATAAAAGCATACTAATTTCTTAATTCCCAATTAAATATCTAAAGTAAATTAATTGTTTGGTTTAGTTTCTTGTCTTTCTTTCATCTCGTTCATAGATCTGACGTAGAACTATACTTAGTTTTATACTTATTTTTATAACTAGTACTTTTCAGCTTTACGTTTTTTTGCATATATGAAGGTAGGCAAAAGGAACATATAGTTAAGACACTTCGTCACCCAATATTTCCAAACGGATTATTTTTAAATAGGTTTTCTCTACCGACTCTATTAAAAGCAGGATGCAGCGTGACAGTAAGAAAATGTATTTTAAAAAATCTCATAGTTTTAAGAAAAAAATTAATAAAAACATTTACTTCGTATTTATATTTCACAATAAAAGAAAATTATAAACATGTCTGTCTGTCTCGTCGCAGCTTTCGTAAAGCCTTTTCAGAACGCACTTTACACCTTGTGGTATGTAAATGTATGGTAATTCCTCGACTTGTACAACTCATGACCAGGTCCCAAACTATTTGCGGGAATCCCATAACTTCTGTTTTCATTTGGTATGGAGATGTTCAAATTAATATGTTTGGTTTACATTAGGACTGAAAGGATCATATATTTGAATATGTTATAATATGTCTTTACGTTTAAATGGTACATATGCAAATACGTATATATACTAATACTAGTGGACCCGAGCGCGGCTACGCCCGCTTGAACAATGCGAATAT
>FAPJ01074348.1:0-11004 GCA_001485985.1 Heliconius ethilla aerotome | reverse complement strand
AAAATGATGCTTGTTGATTTATCAGTACCAACTTTCATTATAAACAAAGTAATGTTTTTTTTTATTTGATAGTCATATATTGTACTAGGGTTAAACAAAACTACAAAAATAAATTTGATTTCTTTTTATTTCACCGGAATGTATTCGGTGCGAGTGCTCAACGTTAATTAAACCGCTTAGTACTCCTCGGCACCCTCGCCTTCTCCTTCAGCGGAGTCCATGCCGACCTCTTCGTAATCCTTCTCCAGAGCGGCTAAGTCCTCGCGGGCCTCGGAGAACTCACCCTCCTCCATACCCTCACCGACGTACCAGTGCACGAAGGCGCGCTTGGCGTACATCAGGTCGAACTTGTGGTCGAGACGTGCCCACGCTTCAGCGATGGCGGTAGTGTTGGACAACATGCATACGGCACGCTGTACCTTGGCCAAATCTCCGCCTGGCACGACGGTCGGGGGCTGGTAGTTGATGCCCACCTTGAAACCAGTAGGACACCAGTCCACGAACTGGATGGTGCGCTTGGTCTTGATGGTGGCGATGGCGGCGTTCACGTCTTTGGGCACGACGTCACCACGGTACAACATGCAGCACGCCATGTACTTGCCGTGGCGCGGGTCGCACTTCACCATCTGGTTAGCAGGCTCGAAGCATGCGTTGGTGATTTCGGAGACAGAGAGCTGTTCATGGTAAGCCTTCTCAGCAGAGATGACAGGGGCGTAGGTAACGAGGGGGAAGTGAATACGTGGGTAGGGCACCAAGTTGGTCTGGAACTCTGTAAGATCGACGTTGAGTGCGCCGTCGAAACGCAGGGAGGCCGTAATGGAGGACACAATTTGACCAATGAGACGATTCAAGTTAGTGTAGGTTGGGCGTTCGATGTCCAAGTTGCGACGGCAGATGTCGTAGATGGCCTCGTTGTCGACCATGAAGGCGCAATCGGAGTGTTCAAGAGTGGTGTGCGTTGTCAGGATGGAGTTGTATGGCTCAACCACAGCAGTGGAGACCTGTGGGGCGGGATAGATGGCGAACTCGAGTTTGGACTTCTTGCCGTAGTCAACTGAGAGACGCTCCATCAACAGGGAAGTGAACCCTGATCCGGTACCACCACCGAAGGAGTGGAAGATGAGGAAGCCCTGGAGGCCTGTGCACTGGTCAGCGAGCTTGCGGATGCGGTCGAGAACTAGGTCAACAATCTCCTTGCCGATGGTGTAGTGACCACGGGCATAGTTGTTGGCTGCATCTTCCTTACCAGTGATAAGTTGTTCTGGATGAAACAACTGTCTGTATGTGCCGGTACGAACCTCATCTGTTGACAAAAGAGACATTATTAGATTTTTTGACTTTTATTATGAAATTGAAATAAAAATTTCATATCTAGACACTATCTTACCAACTACTGTAGGCTCCAAGTCGACGAACACTGCACGGGGTACGTGTTTGCCGGCGCCGGTCTCACTGAAGAAGGTGTTGAAGGAGTCGTCTCCACCTCCGATGGTCTTGTCTGTGGGCATCTGGCCATCAGGTTGGATGCCATGCTCTAGGCAATAGAGCTCCCAGCAGGCGTTACCGATCTGGACACCAGCTTGGCCAACGTGTACGGAGATGCACTCACGCTGGAGGAATTAAAAAATTACCTATATAAAATACAAGAATTCAGCGCAGGTATTAATACCTGAACATAACGTAATTGTAAGCAATTCACGTGAGATTGAACCCATAACCGCTTTATGCATCGTTAATTAACTCTTTATGTATTCAATTCTAAAGATCTGTAATTTAACCTATCAGCATTATATCGCGTGATCGATTTCTTAGAACCAGCGGATAAAGTAACAGTACGTATAAACAAAAAAATGCAAAAGCTACATAAAAGAAAGTCGAAAGTGACCTCATTAAGATAATAAATACCGTAATTATACACCGGAATATAACGAAATGCTTTAAGAAGGATGCATTATTCTTGAAAATCAATAGCGATATTGAGCTCGTGACATCAGTAGATGAAAACCTTGAATGAGGTCAACGGACACGTCACCGATAGAATATGCAAAAACAAAGTATTATAAGGATGAAATTCATCACGAAATTAAATAAAATTAAATTAATAATCTTTTATTAATTAATTGATAATGAATTGTTAATTTATTTCAAATATCGATCTACAGAAAAGGGCGTGTCAGCGTAATAAGGCAAAATCAATCTAAATCCGACGAAATTATCTAAATCTGTATTCGAAACAAAATAATAGCGTTTGAAGGTAGAAAAAATTGAAAATGGCATGTATTACAGAATAAATTCAAACTAAAATTGTCACCCCGGCCTCATGTGAAACGCTGACAAGATGGCGTACCGGCACTTGCTAACGATTTAAGCGTGACAAATTTCGATATCTATTGTTATATTCAAAATGATCGTGAGTATTACATAAAACGACAATAAACTTACCATTTTGTTTGAGTTTTGTTGAACTTAACGTAGAAATATAATTTAATAAATTAATCAGTCGTCGTTCAGCGCGACCGGTTAAGAGGCTTGCCGAACGGTTAGTAACGTGAAAATTCCGTTATTTCGTATATATAGGAGTGTCGTGGCGGGCGACCGACGCGCTGTGCTGCTTCCTGATTGGTGGGCGGGAACGCCGCAGAGGCGTATCGACCAATGAGGGGGCAGGAAATATATCTCCATTGCAGGCGTAATGCTGATTCATTGATGTTTAGTGATGTATGCAGTCGATAGTTGGTTTTATTATATTACTTTTCAAAGAATATTATATTATATATAAGTTAAAAATCAGGTTTTTATTTATATATTTAACTTCTTTAATCAATAAATAAATTACTAACATTACCTTTGGCTAGGTCTACTTAATGAAATGGAAATGACTAAAAAATAAGCATCATGCTCTTGGAAACTATCAAGCTATCCTATTTTTTCGTTGTTATTTGGCTTTTACTTTGTTGTTGAAGAAATTTTCATAACATATCTGCAACGTTGCCATTTTCATAATATAATAAAGCTTTAAGAAAATTTTAGGTTATATTGTAGTTTATTTATGTAAATTTCAATAACAAAGTAATTTGTAGTAGTGTTTTAAAATGTCATTAGAGACAAATTAAAATTTTTCAATGGTTTCGAATGTAATTTTAAATATAAATCCAAATATGGTTTTCTTAAATTATTGACAATTTAACATTTACAAATATGAGTTTCTAACATCTATTAAAATTAACAGACAGAAATCAAAAACAAAGATAACCTATTAGTGAATCCATTTTTCACCCTTAAATTGAGTGTTAAGTGGCGTAACTAAGTATTAATGCTCTCAATTTTATTTCATTATAATATTATGTTAAGACTTTGAAAATAAATCACGTTATTTTTTATTTAAAAATATATATTTCTTATGTTAATTTATTTAAAGCATAAAAAAAAACAAAAATGTTTTAAACAAAATTTTTAAAAAATAACATCTGTAGAAGTCGGTAGTTATAATGAAAATTTGAATCAGACAACAATTATAAGGAAAATAATAAATGTAATATTAGAAAAAATATTATATCGATATTAAAGTACGGTCCAGTACTACTACTACGCTAGTGTGTGTTTTCGCAGAACGCACACATACAAACTGGAGCCGCGGCCGTCTGGAGCTTTTTATTTAATTTTTTTACCCAAAAACACAATTTCTGGATCAATAGATACTTTATTCTAATAGTAGAACAAAATTATTTACTTATAAGTTATACAATTTCTAAACAACTATATGTTGAATCTACTTTAGCAATAACATTATACATTATTGACGCAGCTGTGTTGTATTATATATATGTGTGCGTATTTTGTATGACAATAATGAATAAGTATCCCTTTTTTTATGGATCGAAGAAACCTCTGTCTGTGCCGGCGAGGGTTACGTCAGAAATATTTTATATTTAACTAATAATTATGTTTTTTTAGCTTAACAGTGTATCCTGCACATAGCAGGGTAGGTAGATGGAATGTAGTGTTAAGACACTCCGTTCCCCGCTTTCCGCCGAATTTTTGAGGCATCACATGTTGCCTGGCGGAGCTCAACTCTGCGTTTTGCCTGGTTACCTTAGCGAAGAAAAAAAAATAAAAAATAATAGACACACATTTGTGCCACTGCGCCACAATAGCCTCAAATTTTACTATTTAGTATATTTTTATTAGTTAAGTAATTCTTGGTATTGATTAAAGAGAAGGACATTTATTATGAATCTGTGAGATATAACATGTACCTATGTACATAATAGGGTAAATTATGGTACAATATTCGTCATACGATGTTTCAAATTCATTTGTTTTTAGCATGACCCAAATAATTATTAATTAACATTCTGTTATTAATATATTATTCACAAAATTTACTATATTAAAACATTTCATTAGCTATATATATAAAAAAAGGTTTAATCTCATGCATGTTAAAATTGTTTATTATACCTTATATGTATAATATTTAACACGCCGTGTCCTACACAAAGCACAGGGCAGATGAGATTTGCGAATCCAGTGTTAAGACACTCTGTTCCCATTAAAACACTTCCGTTCCCCACTTTCCGTAAATTCTGAAGGCATTGCGTGTTAATTGGAAGAACTCAACTCAACTCAGCCCTTGAACTACACAATTATTTATTTACTAATCTGAATTGCTTTCGTGTTCTAATAATATCATAATTTTAAATTTATGTATTGGATTTCAATAAAACTTTTTAATTATTTTGTAGCAATTTTGGCTTACAAAACACTTCTTCTTCTTCTTCTACTTTATATTAATTTACCTTTTTATTTATCAACCGTCAAGAGAGTTGCCAAAATATAATAGTGAAAATTGTACTTAAATCGGTTAAGTGGTACAGACAAATAGACAAAAAATTAAAAACTCATTATTCTGGGGTGTTTTACATTGATAAATTGCCTCCAATATTAATTGTTCCCATACCCATACACAGCATATACAGACAGCGATCAGATATAATTTTATCATATATACATTTTTGAAGATTCACTGGTGAGAGAAAATAGTTATTTATGATTAAAATGACTTTTATATCTTAATTATTTTCAGACCTAGCAGGTCATTTCAAACAGAATTAGGTAATTTTAAAATTTACTTTTGTTAATTAGTTGTACAGCGCCATCTATTAAGCAACTTTAAGACTATTATATGGACGTAGTAGCGAGTCTGTTATGTGCTTCTAAAGGATCGATTTTCTGCTAAGGTATTAACGACATCTAGAATATTCTAATAAGAACTTTAACACTTATAAATATACAAATATCATAAAATCCAATTAATAAAATATAATTTTACCTAACTTGGACTAACTTAGGTTATAATCTTAGCTTAATACATAAATAATAAAAAATGACATATTTGAAAACCATTTCATTTTTAAATAAAACTTACCTCTCTTTCGTACATATGAACGATATAAAAAAAGAGAGAGAGATAGAGAACCGATTCGTAAATCTAGTTTCCGCTCCATTCTTGTTTTCCCGCGCTTCGTTTGACCACTGGCACCGCGCTATAAACGTCATTCCGCGCGCGAACGAATTTAAAACGCACGCGCCTACGAAACAACGAATATCGGATTAATTTCGATATAATAATACATAATTTATTTTAATCTCTGTTTAGTGATGAATAACGTTATGTTTTAATATATAAAGAAGTGGTTGTAAAATTATTATTTGTGCTTAGTGTTTGTGTTCGCAAAATTGTATCACCAAAAAAATTTCACGTGAGTATAATAATTCTTATAAAATTTGCACATCCCAATATATTTAACGACGCGACAATGATTTATTACGTAAAAGAATTAAAGATTTTTTTCGGAGATAAGTAGCTCGCAGCCTTTTATGGTTGTTTGTACTCCGTTATTTTCTCAGATATGGATTGAGTCTATGATGATAGTAGGATCTAGACTGGATTTAAACTATGTTGAAAGTGCACGTTAAAACGGTATTGTACTTGCAATATGTATTGAGGTATTGCATCTAATCGATTTGAAGAAATAAATTATTGTTAATTCCTCGCTCTGGTAAGAAGAGGAAGCGTAGCGTTTAATACCGCCACTTAACAAGCAATTTCTCAAAAACTTCAAAGTCTCTAGAACGGAGTATCTGGACACTAAGTTCTCTCTGCCTACCCTCTATATGAAAACAAATATCTATTTATCTTATAATTAGATTCATTTATTTAATTTGTAGCTATTTTCGCTAGCACTTGTTATGCTAAGGTATAATAAAGAACGTGTTCTCAGTTTATCTTAAACACAGTTTAGATAAGAAATAGTTTGCATTTGCTTCATTTAAATTGCTCTTTGTGACTTTATTTAATAATATTCGTTTATTTTACAAACTATTACTTTTATTGAATAGAGGCCTACACCTTATAGATTTTTACTGTTTTGTTATTTTCTGGGGTTTGATTCGCACTGTTTATATTTATACTACTAGTATTTACCTGCGGCTTCGCTTGCATGGTCAAATAGAAACAGAAAGAAACAGCTAACGTGATAGCCTTTCTTGCCTTTCTCGGTAAATAACAGCCCATTTATCTAGAATCAACACTAAAAAAGTTTTTAATTTGAAATAGTAATTAGTGAGATCAGTGCACTCATCCACAGAGCTGGAGTGTTCAGCTTTACAATTAAGTATATATAGAATAAATGTATTTTCCCCTGCCTTTGTTTAACGGTGCCTATCACCTAATAACTAAAATGCTTCAGGCATTTCAATTATTCTGTGATGGGTACTGCAGAGTACAGAGACACTGATATTTAGATTTAAGTAAATAAAAATAACGTTAAATTAAGGTTATGGTGACGGTCATCAGTACTCGTTATACATTTAGATGTATCAGACGAGAAAAATCATGACTTCATCGTATAATTTATTATATTGTACGTCTTATTAATAAAATAAATTTAAAAAAAACATTTTATGAAGGTTCCACCACGGTCTTGGACTAAGAATTTAATATTTCTTTTATTTTTCTTGATGCAGTGTACTGAAAGAACATAGCGATTTATACTTCGTTTTCTTTCTTCTTTTTGGTTTTCTTTGGGTTATATTGTGTTAGGTTTCGGAAAGTTTTAACTCTGTGTTTTAAGTATTAACATTAACCGGACAAAAATTAACTTGACATCTGTCCCATTAACCATCCCGAAAAAATATGTGATTTTTTTGAAAACTTAATAAAATACAATATTTAATAAGTAATAACATCAAAAATACACTAAAATGATGTGATATCTGAAAACTGACGCATAGCCTTGTGGTTTCTTGTACGCTATGTTCACAGTAACGCGCCGAAATAAACATGACCAATTGTATTGAGAATATGGCCTTTACAGTTAATGGAATACTGAGATGATATAATGCAATCTTACTCATCCTAATAAGTCATTTTAGGATGTATTTTGTTATAAATACTTTTATGTCTGTGAAGAATTATTTTGTAGATTCGAATAATTTTTATAAATGATAGATTTCATTTTCATGTTTTGATAGAAGACAGCACGGTGTGCAATCATGTGTTATTGTAATCAGAAACTGTAGAGAACATTGTAGCTGTTAAAATCCATAAGAGAAGGAGCTATTAATCTCCAATAATTTCCCAAATGTTCTATCAAACGTGTGAATAAAGAAACTTCGTAAAAAGCTTGAATCTAAGTCTAGACTTATAAAAAAATATGCAATCGCAATAAAAATATAAGGTCACATTTTAAACACCGTTTCAGTTAATATGTAAAAAAACAAGGTTTTTTTCTACGCTGTTAGTAATAATAATAAAATGTGATATAAAATGGAAATTCCATTTTCCAGCACTATTAATATTGACACTAACAACGCCATTTCTTCTTTAGCTTTGACACTTGCTCGTGAATATCAATACATCTCGATATTATATTTTACTTTCACCACAAAAGCTGTTCTTCCATTATCTTAGAATAAATAAATTAATGTTTTAATCAATTTTGTACATGGACTTGGAGATAATAATAATAACATACGTACGATAATAATAACCCGGCCCGGTTGGTCTGTGCCCATCCTGCAATAGTCTGGTGCCCACCCCATAATTTCATGAAAAGATCGGTTCAAAGCTAAAATCTAGGTCCACTTATTCTTATGTGTTAGCACTAGGTTCTCTCTGCTTACCCTGTTGCTACAGATACATGATGAATGTAATATTTTACTGATGTGTTACTAATGTTAATGCTTTTATATAACAACTTTTACTTAAATAAACACTAGTATTTAAAAAAATATTTTTCATACAATTTCCTCGCAAATGTGAAAAATATGACGTCACTAAAATATTACGTTTTGTTTTCATATTTACAGTGTTGGTTTTTACATGAAAATAAATATGAATGAATTGTTTTTCAACGACTAAATAACTGTGAATGTTCAATTGTTTTTGGGTTTTACATTTTTATATTTTTGTAATACTATGTAGTTAGCCACGGTACTTATTCTAATTTTTTTTCGCATAGCTATAGCATAAGTATAGCAAAATAGTAGGAGAAACTCCTACCACCCAATTTTCGAGATAATGCGTAATAGGTGGTGGAAACCAACGCTTGTTTTACTTGATACCGTTGCGGGGAAGGGACGCTGTGCTGCTGAGCCACGACGGCCTCAGAAATTCAAAGGCTATTTTAAATATTGTAGAAAATATATTAAAAAGCGGCGTTAAGTTCCGTCACTAAACACGCAATGGTAGGCTACAGACACAGCGTGAATCTAAAAAAATAATAATAAGGTGACAAATGTCAAGATTTTTCTAAATTTTACTACTCGCCCTTAGCAATTCTCAGCACAATGTTTCAGTATTATTGTAAACACTGCGATGACATCAGCTATCGAGGGCGCTATATTAAAACTTGGCATCCATCCATGGAGCCACGATATGGATTATATGAAAATTACTGATAGTGTTTATTCTAAACAAATTTTCAAATTTCCATTTCAGTTGACTTTAAATGTTAAAGTCGGTAAAGGGTGACGTAGGACGTTTAATCTGTTCTGTTCTGTTCTTTTTATTATGGCGACGATTAGTCTTTAATATATCTGGGTAGTATTGTTTTGATTTTTTCAAACAATAAATAATTAGGTATTACTGACCATTATGATATAGTCAGTGTGCGTGAAATTGTAGAGAGAGAGAGAAAGAGAGAGAAGTGCGCATGACGACTGATGTGACCTGACCTGACGATAGAAAGTGACTATAACAGATATATGCGTCGAGACTTTAAAGAAAACCGAACCCATTAGGTATTTAAGTAATATAAAAACATGTCAGAGCCCTTACCATATAGCATAGTCCTCCTCTCTTTTTAACTTCTCCAGGCACCAGGAATGAAAAATGAATTTCCAAATGTTATCATACTGCTATATTTCATTATGACTTGCCACACTGATACGGATGTCAAAAAGGTTTTAGCGAACATTGCAAAGTTTATCAACGTTTTTTCCCGCTATATGTTGTTATTCATTTTGAAATTTGCTTGAGTGTTAACAAGAAGTTAAGGAGAGGGGTTGAGTTGAGGTTCAAAATTATTCTAAAAATGTTATTGCAACATAGTGACATACCTTTTATATTGTAAAATAAAATGTTATCCACTTTATAAACAAACTATTTATTTTATTTATAAATTTTATTTTATTAATATTATTATGGGAAATGGAAATATCTTCATTTCAACGGAGTGTTTTAACACTAGGTTCCCTCTGCTTGCCTTGCTTTGTTCAGGATACAGCGTGAACTTAATTTTGATTTAATAATATACATATGTATATACTAATAAAATATTTCGACTCGTAACAGTGGACGAGGCTAAAAAGAAGGAGGGAAAGTGAAAATATAGTAAGTCAAGCTATCACGTCAGGAATAAAGAGAAGCTCAAAAAATACCTTTGACACTCAGAGTTAAATTCTATGCTACTAACCGATTATCCTTTTTGAAAGTCGTCATAAGGCTATTTCTAATTCTTCTGTGGAATACATAATGTGTCATAATATATTTGTTGTTCGACAACAATGTCAGGGTCTCGGGACTTTGTGACATGACTGAATCCGAGTCGGATTCGGTTAAATCACTCGTTTAACCATGACATGAATTATAAGATATTTAAAGCAACGCGCAGAAACGGGGAAAAATGTGGATTTTGAAACCTTGGCGTATATTGTTGTTTAAAGTGTAAGATGTATCTGTAGGTGTATATTATTTGCGACTTTAAGATAAACTACGTAATACTGCAAGTGAAGGTTGTATTGATAAGGGTAATGTTTGACCTTTACTTCTCATACTTATAGTCATTCATAAAAGAGTGAAAATTATGTTCAGTACATAAAGTACAAACAGAAAGAATTTAGTGTCACTTCATACAATTCTTTTCCGTTATATACCTGAGTTGGATTTCTCCATCCTGAATAGATTTTATTCTTAATCCGATTAGGCCGAGGAAGCTCTAGTGTAAACATATTTTTCCACGGATGAAAATCATATCCGCGACCATTGAGCCAAAAACTTGCTTTTGACCACGACAATAATTATTTTAATTAATTGTTATAAAAAAAATACGTATTTATTACAATTAATTAAAATAATCATATTTTTATTATTTTTATAATGAACATTAATAATATTATTTGCTGATTAAGCTTTTAAACCGATAACTATTATCCTTATGGGACAGCATAATTCTTGCTAAGTCGATACTAACTTCAAAGGCCATTAAGTACTTACAATTTATAACTTCAAATTCATGCTTTTCAGGCATTAAGTAGAATAGGCAGAGGGAACCTAGCGTCAAGTATTTACCAAATACGATTTTTTTTCGAAATATTGCGAAATAAGTGGCGCAACTCAACGCCGCGGTTCATTATTCGTAATATATAAAGTTCTTTATATATAACTAGTGGACCCGAACGCGGCTACGCCCGCTTGTACTATAAGAATATTTATGAAAT
>FAPJ01072375.1:920-14071 GCA_001485985.1 Heliconius ethilla aerotome | reverse complement strand
TTCTGCTGAATACTGGAGACATTGTGTGCTGAGTAGCAGAACTCAATGCCACGCTTTGCCTCAACACCAGAGCAAAGAAATGGAAAATATGTAACATAAATAAATATTTCATTCCCTCGAGTGGGGATACAAGCCACAATCGTTGCGTTACAATCACACTCTTGTGCCGCTGCACCAGTCATTACTGAAAAATGCTCTTAATGTGTTTGATTGATTGATTACTCGATATATGAATTAATAATAATAAATGTGTTTTCCACCTTGCAGGATAGAGGACCTAGTGTCAAAATGCTGCATTTGTCAAAAATGAGTAAATCATATTATTGTAAATAATATTAGAGATTGATGAAGAAGCTAAATAAGAAAAAGATAAATATTTATAGTATACAAATTTGTGAACACTGTTTGCTCTCACTTAAGTTTAAGTTATAATTGAAAGCAAAGTATTGTAGCGTATTACCTCTGCCAATTAAAGAACTGATCATTAGGAAGACAATAACTAACATATGTAAAGTACCTTGTAAAGCCTCCATTAACACATTAAAGTCTTCATCAGGAGTCCAACTAGTGCTACTAAACAAAAGGCTAGGTCTGTCATCTCTTAATTTTATAGAATTTTCCACTACTTCAGTAAATACTGTCTTTTCAATATTAGAATCAGGTGTACATCTGAATTCTTCATACTGCTCACCAATTTTAAGGAACCAATTATGTTTTTCTTGAAGATTAAGTGGCTGGAATATTTTTGGTGGTCTATCATAAAGCACAGTGGCTCTAAAACATAGGTGTTTGTAAATAAATAACAATCTGTAAATATTCATCCCTTACTTTTATTTTATGTGTTACTTACATCACATTCCAGTTTTCAAGCAAATCTGTTTTCATAGCATATGTCACACAAAAATTATTATCAGATGATTGCCCAAAAAATTTCTCTATAAAAGTAGCTATTTTTATAAGAGGATGTTTAGGATTTAAGGACAGTGCCATTATAGAATAAGCATAATTATGCCAGTCAATTATAAATTTTGTTCTGGTTACTAAACAATAAAATCTACATACAGGCAATGTGGGTATGGCTGGGGGATTTTGACATAGTAAATAGTTACATTTTCCAGTAACAAATAACGTTAACAATAAACTAATAGCCTGCCACAAAGCTTTTGCAAAGTATTGAATTATCTTTGGAACTTTATCCAGTTTAAGTGGATGTAGCTCTGTAACAGTGATTAGAGGGTTTTCTTGGATTTCAATTAATGGTTTTGACTCCACGTAACCAATAATATTGACATTGAATCCACAGCCGGCAAGCGATAGTGCATGATACTGCATTCGGGGACTTCTTCCGATATCACCTAAGACAACTACTTTCACGGTTTTCCTAGAGTTTTCATCAGCCATATTCATTGTCTAATAAACTGCTTATTTATTAATGTGCTAAAAAAATATTCATATTTCAACAATTCTTTAGCAAAATAGCAAATTCGAATCGTATGACGTATCCCCCTGTTAACAATGACACAGCCTGTGACACACAGGTGACTTTTTGACATTTACTGGGGGACAGGACAGGTCATTCATGGTCTGACATTATATGACATAAAACATAGTGTTATATTTAAAAATATATATTTTTTTATGATATTGTTTACAAAGTGAAATGTGAGTCAAAAGTATACTTTACACATTAGTTAATTAATCTAAAAGAATTGAATATTTTATTTTTACGTTCAGAAATCAAGTGCAATAAAATTAAATATGAACCTGTATTTTGATTGCTGTCAAATTTCAACTAGAAGAAAAGAGTAAATATTTTTAATTTGCAAATATTTTGCCTCAAAAAATAATATTAATCTATCGCATGTCTTGTTGTATATTAATAAAGCAACTCATAGAATCATATCGTTGAAAGTATATATTATTTTTAATTTTTGTTAATCAATATAGAATAAATATTAATACCCAAATTTATTGCACTTAGTTAAAATCAGCTCATGAGCTCACTCAGTCAAAATCACTGCTTGAATTGGTTAAGTAACTTCAGTATTAAGTTTTATATTTGTTGTAGCTTCATTATAATGACTTGTTTGTAAAGTTTCTTTGTTGCTTAAGAATTTCAATGTATTGAACAAAGAACAAAGACCGATTCAAGACAATAATGTCTAAAATACTAATAGTCAAACATTTACCTTCTAATTTACCCTTTGAAGAAAGAGAAAAAATGTTGAAACATTTTGGAGCTGTTAAAGTTTGGCAACCAGCAAAGAAACAAAACTATTTATTTGCTGCATTTTCAAATGTTGAAAAGGCAAAGGAGTCACTGCTCCGATTGCATCAATTAGAAATGGCGGGAAGACGGCTAGTGGTGGAATTTTCCTATGAAAAAGAACCAATCACACATATTAAACAAATTGATAATACAAACTCTGCAACAACAAATTATATTAAAGAGTTTTTGGAATCACTGAATGCTTCCAACCCTTCTGTTGACTTTTACCAGCCTCCCCCACCACATTTACGTTATAAATATCCCAATATAAATACTTCTGTAGCTGTAAATATAATCTCAGCCTTGTTTAAGCACAAACCATTTTATATTCAAGCTTTACATCTCATGAATAAGATGTCTCTTGATTTGCCATTTAAAGAAAATGAAGCTGCACTAAGTTTTTTTAAAGAAACATTTAGAGAGTTTTTCATTGATGAAATAGCAATATTGCCCCCTGAAGAACCAGAATCAGAAATTTCAAGTGGTGACGAGGAACAAGCACAGAATCCAATAACTTCAACAACTGCTTTGATTAAACGAAATCATTCTCTTCCTAAAACAAGGAAAAGACCTGCAGCTGTTTTATCAACAGCTAATTTGCCACAAACCTATAAAACAAAAGAGAATGTAGATCAGAATGAAGTATTTGAAGTAGTTGCACCTAAAAAATCTAAAAATATTTCTCTATTAGTATCACAAGATGCTCTTCAAAAACCTTCCATAGAACCAGAAGTTGTTGGAGAAATCGGAAAGTTTGAGAAAGAACAATTACCGATGTTAAACAAGGAAATAATTGAACAGCCTAAACTACAAACAATTAGTAAGCAGGAACTTATGAAAAACAGAATATCTTATGAGGACATGAAAGTATTGCCAGTATACAAAAACTATCATCCTGGACAACCATCTATGAGATTGTATATAAAGAATTTAACGAAAACTGTAACAGTGGAGGATTTGAACAAGATATATAAGAGATATGTGGAGGATATATCGGAGGAAGACCAGATTGGTTTTGATGTGAGGGTTATGCAAGAGGGCAGGATGAAAGGGCAAGGTTTTGTTACATTTCCGTCAGTAGGCATAGCTGAGACAGCATTAAATGAAACTAATGGTTATTTATTGAAAGAAAAGCCCATGGTTGTGCAATTTGCTCGGGTTGCTACAAGTAAACCTGTGGAATGATGGATGGTTTTTAGCATTATATATAATTGTACTTATGTGATTAAAGTAAATTAACAAATAATAAATTGCAAACTTGTACTGTAACAGATCTTGCAATGTTTATTGCTTTTATTACAAATAATATAAATAGCACAATTTTAATTGATCATAGTAAATGCCTTATTATTACAATCTGTAATATACTTTATATTACTAAAATCATGATAACATCTGATTAACAATTACAAATAAATATTTTACAAAATTTAAATATAATGAAAATACCTGTTTGATAAGATTTCTTACTCACAGTTATAAGATATAGGTACATTGATTCTGTATTATTTAATATACCTACTATAGAATTATAAGATAAGAAATATTGAAGCCTTATAGTATATAATTACTCAATATTGGTATACAAGAATATCTTGTAAATTATTACTTTATGTGTACATAGTTGATAGTAATAATGTAGAACTGCCTAAAATACGAAAAAATTGTAGTTACAGAATAATAATTAAGTTTAATGTAAAAAAAAATAAAGCTTAGCTATTAAGTAAGGTATATAAATGTGATTATAAATCTCATCTTTGTTCAGACTGATCATGGTACCATTTAATTAGTAGAAAAAAATATGTTTTATTTTGTAAATATAGTAACAGTAAGTGTATACTATTAATATAATCAGTGTTTTCGAATTATGAGAAAGGAAATATATATAATATATATTCTATGTGATATATCTTTACTTACCTCATTTAGTATAAGCAAACAATAAAAAAAAAATAATTACAATGAAAACTTATATTTCAATCAATTCAATCGCATATGACAATGATTCTTCCTGCTCCACCATTTTCTTACGAGACAATATTTTTTGTAATAAGGCCATAGTGCTATCAATTGACATCAACTGATCAATCAAATTTTCTACAACTTCCTGCATTTTTTGTAGTACATTAGAAACTTTTTCGTCTTTTGTCAATAAGTATTGTTGATAAAAGGCGTCCATGAGTAATATACACCAATCATATAATTTACTCTCATATTCCATATTTAAATTTTTCTTTGAATCCGTAAGTAAACATGATATATACGACATTAAAAATAAAGCATTGTCTAACGATAATCCATTTCTCAGAAAAGGTATTAGTAAGGCGTCACTAAAATTAATTTTAAATACATGATTTAATAATTTCAACTTCCCTCTAAGCATCATTATTTCTAGATTAGATTTACCGCATCCTTCTACAAAATTTGTAAATGCCTCTTGATCAGTTATATCTACATCATCAAGCTTAAGTAGTTTAATGGAATAATTAAGTAGTAACACTAACATTGATTCTGGTACATCTTGAAATTCTTTTACAAGTTTATATACAGGGTGCCAATCTTTTTTTTCCAGTAATAACGGTAGCAGTTGTGCACACATTGCCCTCTCTGTCAAACCAAGTTTTAATAAATCTTTAATTTCGGCTGCCACTTTGAATGTAGGTTCAGTAGGGGTGTCCCAATCGGCTATTTCTGTGTTACTATCTTCAATTATATCGTGAGATCCTAACAAACTTGATAAATTCCTATTAGTTTCTAGTACATATGGCAGCATGCCTATATGATTTGAAGCTTCGAGTATAATGCGGCCATTAAAACAATATAATTTAGCATGTTCAGAATACATTTTCATGGGATATCTACATGTGCCGACTCCTAAGATAATGTTGTAAGCTACTATTATTGCGCCATCTTGGTCATTGTTGCTACCAAATAAAATTAAATGGTCAGTGCCCATCCAAGCTATGGAGACACTTGATAAAGTAGAAATCCATGGTACAGTCCCTACAGTTCTCCATGTTTTTTTCTCTAAATCATATACAGTAAGTTTGCCATCATTCCCTAGAATACAAGAAAATATATACATTTTAAAATATATTCTTAAACAAGGTTTAAAAGGTAAGGTTTCAAATAAGGTGAAGTGTTAAAAACTAGATTTAATGATACAGGACTAACTTTGAAGTTTTCTCCCTCCTAGTCAAAATTTAAATATTCTTGTTTCCATCAGGCTACCAAAAGAAATGGAACCAAATGGAAATAATGAGTTGTATATGTCACAACAAATTTTGAGTGCCAAAGATGCTGACTATAGGTGCAGTGAGTTATAACTTATGTGACCATTCATTTTTTGGCTTAAAACAGGATATCTGTTTTTTTAATTTTGAATTTTAAAAAATGATTGACTTTTTCATGTTTAGTTAGGGTCTCTTTCCTATTTTTTAGATATATGCTTTTGTTGTATTTAAGCTCATAAATTTTGGGTGCTTTGACAACGGTCTATTGCAATAATCACAGCATAACTTTATTGAAATTAACAAATTAACATGCTATTAAAAAAAAAATGGAAATTTAATAAATTATAATGCACTTAATAAAAAATTAAACACTTACATAGGAAATAAACTGAAAGATTATAGTTGCTTATGAGTTCCCCAACAATGTATTCATCTTCATTCCTCTCAACTTTTATTCTACTGAGTTTAGACTTGTCCATATCGCCCAGCTCCTCTCTTATAGGGCATGTTAAAATATCATAGCTATCTTTACTATTTTTTATTACATAGCAAATATAATCTGTATTTTGTATAGTATATATAGCTGTGTCAATAATTGTGTCAGATTCTTTAACAAGAATTTTGCTTTCATAAGATTTTCTATTATCTAATGCATATGTTAGAGATGCACAATTACCATTATTAAATATTATTAAGGATGGCTGTTCATGTCGAGGGAGCAGTTTTAAGATATTTACTGGAAACTGAAAACAACAATGTAATATTGTTATTATTTTACATCTCTAAAATAAATTTATGATTAAATTGGAGTGGTCAATTTTACCTTGTATTTTTTTATTTTATCTAAATTATCATCTTCTTCTTTCCATATTTTGATAGTATTTTTATTGAATACACCAATGTAAGCATTTTGTTCCTTATCACATATAACGGTCGACGTGACATGATCTTTCGAAGTCCAGCCTCCAATTTGTTTTTGATCTGAAAGCTAAAGTTTAAAAGCAAAGTTATTTAAGATCCTTTTCCTAATAACGTCCATAACATCAAAATAACAAATACAGTCATTACCCTGTATTTATTAACAACATTTCGTCCTAATGTAACGATAATGTTTTCGTTTTCTCGATCTTGTGATACGCCTAAGAAACTATTTTGATCAATAAGCGGGCACAGTACATAATAGTTATGTAGTTTCGCCATTATTTTTATAATAAAATGATCAATGCAAAAGTAAAATCAAGCTCATAACCTATTCCAAGCTCAGCGTGTTTATGATTTTGTCACATGTCAATTAATTTGACATTAACACTTTGTTGACAAGAATAGACAAAAAATAGCATTGCAAATTGTTAAATTTTCACTTTTATGCTATGTATTATTATTTATTACATTACAAAGACAATTTATAATATTCCATTCATTGTAAATTATACGGAATAAAAACACAAGAATACGTTTTGTTCAATATTTTGAAAATGAATATATTTAAATGCTCAACCTACAGACCCCAATACGGGCCTCTCAGTTACAAGTCCGAAGTTAGTAACAATTCCTTAATACTCAAGGTCAAGTTCAACAATGAACCGCCAAATTCGCTTCATCCTTCTCTCTCATATGAAATTGAAAACGTGTGATGTATGCCTTATCGCTTAAATTATTGCAAAAACTCCATCTTCATTTATCATTGTGAACTTTGATTTAACTAAAATATTCTTCCATTTTATTTCGTCCACTCGTTTGATACGGGCGTGTGACATACAATAAAATGGCAACAGCCGGTAAAGTGATTAAGTGTAAAGCAGCGGTGGCCTGGGAGGCCGGCAAGCCTCTCTCTATCGAAGAAATCGAGGTGGACCCTCCAAAAGCTGGAGAAGTACGTGTAAAGATATTTGCTACTGGTGTCTGTCATACTGATGCCTATACTCTATCAGGAAAGGATCCTGAGGGTGTGTTCCCAGTTGTATTAGGTCACGAGGGCGGCGGTGTAGTCGAGAGTGTGGGAGAAGGAGTCACTTCCGTAAAACCAGGTGACGTTGTTCTCCCTCTATACGTTCCTCAGTGCAGAGAATGCAAATTTTGCTTAAACCCAAAAACTAACCTATGTCAGAAAGTCCGCGTCACGCAAGGCCAGGGTGTGATGCCCGACGGCACCAGACGGTTCCGATGCAAGGGAAAAGAATTATACCACTTCATGGGTTGTTCCACATTCAGTGAATACACTGTTGTTCTAGACATTTCCCTTTGCAAAATTAATGAGAACGCACCCATCGACAAAGTCTGCTTGCTTGGCTGCGGTGTTACTACTGGATATGGAGCTGCATTAAACACCGCTAAGGTTGAAGAAGGATCCAACTGTGCTATATTTGGTTTAGGTGCTGTAGGTCTAGCCGTTGCTTTAGGATGCAAAGTAGCTGGTGCTAAGCGTATTATTGGAGTAGACATAAACCCAGACAAGTTTGAAGTTGCAAAGAAATTTGGTGTCAATGAGTTTGTAAATCCTAAGGATTATGACAAGCCTATTCAACAAGTATTAGTGGACTTGACTGATGGTGGTTTGGATTATACATTTGAATGTATTGGCAATGTTAACACCATGCGGGCTGCGTTAGAAGCCTGTCATAAGGGTTGGGGTGAATCTATCATCATTGGGGTTGCTGGTGCCGGAGAAGAAATCAGCACACGGCCATTCCAGCTAGTAACCGGCAGGGTTTGGAAGGGAACTGCCTTCGGAGGGTACAAGAGCAGAGATAGTGTACCTAAGTTGGTAGATGATTATTTAAGCAAGAAATTACCATTGGATGAATTTGTAACCCATAAAGTTCCTCTATCAGAAATAAATGAAGCATTCCATTTAATGCACATTGGCAAATCCATCCGTGCAGTAATTACATTTTGAAACTTATTTTCAATGAATACTGAAATACTGAACTACTTTTGTAATTAATATTTATTTAAGCATTTAACAGTTTATTGTAAGTGAATGTTATATGACTGGAAAATAAAAATCATTTTGTATATAATACAACATGTTTTCTTTTTTATTCCAACTAAAATATAATTCATTATGTATTAGGTAATTTATTCACATATTTTAATTTGAAATAAGATAAAATATTTTAACACTTATTTAAATATAACCTATATAAAGTAACAAACCACAATATTAATACAATTTTATAATTTTTCTATACATTGTAGTTAAGTCTCATTTTCAGTTTTTCTTCATACTCTAACCTAACCTAATTCTAATTTCAGGAATAATGGGCATTTATGAATGTAACTCTAAACAATTAATTTTTAAATTAGTCTGTGTGCTAGTGCACACTTATCTCAGAAACGGCCTAACCGATCGAAATGCGGTTGTCACTATTGACTCACTATTTTTGACAAATTTCTCTTAACATCTAGCGTTAGCTTTATTTAAATTGGTTTATAAATAAAAAACTATGTTAAAATATAATACTGCATGCATGCTTACAATATTGGTTCTAAATAACTTTTTATTGAATTTTATTAAAGATAGTTAGTTCTATGTATAGATATTTTTTTAAAAATTATCATATTATTACATGAAAATATAAACGTGTAAAGATATACCCACCTACCAACAAGCGAGCGAAGCCGCGGTCCGCGGACATGTCGTGGAAGCGCGGTCGGGTCCCTAATTTTTAATATAATCATTCCACCGAGTGGGAATCGTACCCGTGACAATATTGTATATAGACTGAAGTAACATAAAAATTATTGGAGTCATGCGGTACAATTAATTATATGCTTATTTAATCTCCATACTTGCAAAAATTGTAAATGTTGTCACCGTGACGTCTGATGACGTGCATGTTTTTTTAGCTGATTACTATTCTATAATTCTAACTCTGGCACGCTCGAAACGCCATGTATCAAGAATTCAATTCAATTCTATAATTCTAACTTTTGAATTTTGTTGGTTGGTTATAAAATAGATAGGTCCTATACCATTGTAATTCCTATGTGTAGAAAAACAGCTTTAATGGCTTTAATATTAAAAATGGTACTTGACTTATGGTTCGCTACTTTTGATAGACTTATAGTTTCTTACTTTTTTTTATCCCGCATAAAGCTGAGCAGATAATATTAAAGATATATAATAAAATAACGCCGTAAGTTAACTTTTTTAGGAGTTTAGTTAATTTATGTTAAAATACATCATTTTGGGCAAGGCAGCGAAAATAAAAAAACTATAAATAAACTTGAACATAGTATAATTTTCACAGTCAAACGTACCTTTAAATAAATATTAATTTTATAAATTATAATTACATAACAATCGATCACATTGAAATAATTCTTTACTAATATAAAATTGGAACGTACTTAACTGAAATTGAAAATATAAATCTTTTAACTTTAAGAAATTTGAAAAAAAAACATAAGATATTACAAACAATAATCTTTTGGCAATATCTGAATTATATTACTGCCTTAAGATAACTTTAGTTTATTTAATATTTTCTTTTTTTTCAGCTTCCCGCTGTATCCCGCACACAACAGGGTAGGCAGAGGGAACCTATTGTTGAGACACTCCGTTCCTCATTTTTCACCGAATTCTGGAGGCAGTGTGGCGGAATTCAACGCCGTGCTTTGCCTCGACACCAGAGCGAAGAAATGTAAACATAAATATATATTTCATTTCGAGTCGTGGCCTCTCTGAAGTTTGACTTTTGAAGTTTTGCGCATTGGTTCACACGGGAATATAATAAACAAAAGAAAAATAAAAAAAAAACTTCGCAGCTATTTACAGCTAAGTTCAAGGCGGCCACGACTCATCGATCGCACTGCAATGCGTATATATAATTAATTATATAACATTAAATTAAGTATATAACATTAAACATACACAATAATATCATAATATAAACTCAACTACTACATTCAACATTTAAGTATACCTACACAGATCACAGTCTTCAGTCGGGAACGGAACCTTGAACCTTGGGTTAAGAGTCAGCTGTCAGTTGCTTGTAGTACTCTACGTAGACGTCGCATTGTTCACCTGCGATTTAAAAATTATATAACACTATCACGAGTTATACAATTACTTTACCTATTAAAAACTAAATCATAAAAGAAAAAATATGTTTGAGTAAATATTATTATGTTATATGTAAGACATTAGTAGCGATGCACATAATACCTATATTTTTCTTCTAGCAATGAAAATATACACAGAATGGTAGGTGCAGGATTAGCGAGGATATCACAGTGAGAATAAAGAAGAACGTGTTCAGGTGGTTCTAGCACGTCGAGCGAATGCGTGATGCGTGAGCGTGATGAAAGAATGGCCAATAAACAGTTAAGAAGGAAGTGTTGATTTTCGAGAACTTTGTGTCGATGTTATTGGAAGTAGTAAGTTAGTTTATTTTTATAATTTAAATGCTTCCATGACCAAATATGATAATTTTAGGTACTATTGGTACCGTAAAGATGATAATAATACGTTCACGTTATATAAGTACTTAATTATGTATGTACATTAGTTTACAATGACAAATATATACTTAAGATACTTAAATGTGCTATTTTTTTAAATCTTTCATTAATTTTAATTGAATACACATTCAGCTATTAAATAGCGCAACTAAAAGTCACATTTGTACAACGGGACTGGGAAATGGAAAATATTAATAGTATTAACAAGTATTATATTTTTGGATAATTTCTTTTTTAAGGCGATAGATAATATTGACCTTTTGTTTTGGTATTCATAAGTTATCTATAGAGATATCACGACATACAATATAGATTGTATGGGTTAGGTATATTAATGATAACCAGAATTAATGTACAAATGACATAAGATTGAACCATCAGTTTGTACATTGAAACTTGAAAATTACTTTACTTTCGTATTTCATTAATATTTTTAACATTTCAATAGAATCTAATGAATAATTGAATAAGTCCACTGTTATCTATGTAGGATTTTTTTATTTAATAACTTTTATTTATTTCAAACACAATCTACAATACGAAATAAAATAAATTAATCGAAATAATTCGCTTTTTTAACGCTATTTTAGAATGTTGGTAATTCGCAATTTTCGGGGGATTTAGTGAAACGCTAGAGGTGTACAATTTTTTAACCCATTTATATAAATATGTTTAAACAATACGAAAATAAATCAAAAAGTTTATAGTGTATTAAATAATTTTCGGCGATATTATTCTTATATCATGGCGGAACAAAAAAAAAGTGTACAAAGTAATTTATCGATTTCTAAACACTGGCTTCTATAATAATATTGATAATTCTTATAATAACTTTATTTAAAAAACAATTTATTTTGACGCAGAAATTAAACAAAGTGTGTTTCTTCGTGTGTTTTCCATACAACGTGACATTGGCGAAATGAATTGTGCTCAACTGGCACGCTCGAAACGCCATATATCAAGAATTCAATTCAAAATAAAATTACATCACCATGTAAAATAAACATATTAGGTAAATACATACAATTCGGCAATTCAGCATACTTTTTAAAAATAAAAGTAACATCGATAAGATAACCTATGAACAAATATTGATATAAAACTCCAATCATGTAATACTTACTGGACTGTAATTTAACAATGTTTTAGGTTAATAATATTATTTTTATCTTTAATTTGGCTACGTAAGTGCCACGTACTCTTAGTGATTAGCTATAGTAAATATTATTATTTTGTGTGTATGTTTGTTTAACAGGTGTATGATAATTTTTTTGTTTAGTATCACGCTGTATTCCGTACGTAGCGGAGGCACTGCGTGTTGAGTGGCGGAACTTAACGCCGCGCATTGCTTCGTTACCAGATTGAGGAAATGAAATTATTAAATATTTAATATCCTCGAGTGTTAATCGAACCCACGATGTGTAGCGCTTACGCACTCCTGTGCCGCTGTGTTTTATTTTGTAACATAGAGCGATATCATCTTAACAAATACGACTTACGCTCTCTTTCTATAATTTTCTTTCTCTTTCACTCATATACACATACAGACAAGTAAACAAATAGTTTCACACACACATACACACAAGCAAAATAAACAATACAACCACTTACTCTTAAGAAAATGCGGACTGCCCCTCAACCTTTCATTCCTCGCCAGCAGAGCATGATAGACGGCCAAGAATGCTCTAGGGTCACTATTCAGCTTCGCGGCAGCCAGCAACTTCCTGGGCTGCAGACCATTCAAGATGGCTGCCTGCTTTGCAACTCCTGTGGCCACTGACGGCTCGTCCCAGCCTAAGAGGACTTCCACGACATGTCCACCAGCTGATAGCCTCCACATCATGTCTAGTGCCAATTGTAGGTAGCCCAGACTTAGTAATTGGCAGGCTAAAGGCCTCGCGTCGGCTAAAGCGCCCCTTCGTATTAAAGAACGAAGGCGTCCCCCAGAACCACGTGTTACCAGCGATCGTACGCAGAGTTCCGCGGTAGTGTGTTGTACTAGAATATCATGGCGGGATAGGGAAGCTAGATAGGCTGTTACTACCTAAAATGGAAGATTTTTTCGTTTATTTGATTGGGTCATGGTCACCTTCACGCTGTATACCGCACACAGCAGGGTAGGCAGAGGCAACCTAGTGTAATTCGGCAGAAAGTGGGGAATTCTGGAAGCATTGCGTGTT
>FAPJ01071520.1:300-11960 GCA_001485985.1 Heliconius ethilla aerotome | reverse complement strand
TAATAAAGAAATTTAATTTCTTTACTTTTTTGGATATTTGATTTTTGTTGTCTTTTGTTGTTTTTGGCAGCTTTTTATTTTTCAAAAATTATTGTGATCATTATAAACATGTATTTTTTAATTTTAAACAGTATAGCTGTGCTGTTATTTTTTTTTTTCAGTGAAATATTCGATATTAATCTGTGCATTGGTTTAGTTGTCTAAAGAAAAATTATATACTCTGTTACAATGTAATCCTTTTTTTTCGTTGCACAGATAAATAGAAATTGTTGCCATTTCATTCTTTATTTTAAATGTTATATTTGTTTTCAACATATTTATTTTTGAAATCTGATTTTTTTATATAGTTATGTTTTTTTATTCTAGGTTTATTTTTAAAAATCTATTTATAATCTTACAATATGGTTACCATTAATTGCTTCATCATTTTCGATATAGCATTTTTTTTTATATTTTTTTTTTAAAAAAAGGAAAAAGGCTGCTTTATCGATTTTGATAGAAATCTTTAGGGAGGTGATACTTTATCGAATTTACGTGGCAATTATAAATAAAAAAAGTAGTAATAAGTTTATTTCTTCGTCACAATTGGTTTTTTATTATTTTTTTGGTTTCAAATATTAGATCTTGCCAAAGTGTCTTTTTTATTTTTGCACAAATTCATGTCATAGACATGATTTGTATAATATACAAAAACATGATTTTTTTGCTTATTGTATATATAATATTAATTAGAACAAAATCTTTAGTTTTTTGTACATACATATACCATTTTTATGTTAATTTAAAATTATTATTGTATTGTCATGAACCACAATTGAATGAGATTTGTTTCATATACATTTTCTTAAACGTGTCTATGGCAGATCATAAATACAAAGTTTTTTTAATATTACTGTTTATTTTTCTATTTTTGGTGCTCTTAAATATATTTTATTTATTTTATTGTTTTTTTTTAATTTGCAAATTGTCTGCATTTGATAGAAATAAATGATCGAGTACAATTTTTTTTATTTTGGGTTTAAACGCACACGTTGTAGAGAAATCGCTAGTTTTTAAAATTTTATTTACATTTTTTTGTTAGCGCTTAAAAAATATTATCGTAGCAAGTAAGATTTTTAAATAACGCGGGATGGTAGATTGAACGGAGCGTGCACTTTTTTTATTTGTTTCTTTTTCAAAGTTTTTGGCCATTTCTTTTCGAAATTGTGATTGTATATTCGATGGATATTTATAAAAGATATACATATATAAGATAAATAAAAGAAAAGATTATATTTTTTATCTGTACGCTCTTTTTAGACCAAAGCTGTGAATTATAAGGATGTTAGGGTCTTAAAAAAATATTGCGAAAATATAGTTTTACTCGTTTTGCTGATAATTGTGATAATCTCTAAACCAAACTTAATTTAGTTAAAAAAAATAATATTTTTTTATTATTTTTTTTAAACACTGCATAGGAGTAAAACTATTTTGTCGATCACTTTTTTTGGGGATATTTCATAAAAAACTTTGAAAGAATGTATTTTTTTAATGAGAGAGCTTGCTTAGTACTATTACTTAATACTATAATTTTTATTACTTAGTACAATTTTTTCTTTTTTTTTGGAATTTCCCCAAAAAAAAACAACGTAATGTCTAGTATAAGTGGAAATGTTAAGTGCTACAAACATTTTGTTTATATATTTTTTACAGCAGTGGCCATTAAATAAAAATAAGTGGATTTTTTATAACTTGTCTTTCTTTTTTCCTTATTTATAACCCGAGTTTCGACAAGCAATAATCATATCCGTAACCATAGTGTAAAGATAAAAAATATAGCATAAGTGTCTTAACACTAGGTTCCCAGGTTTCTTCTGCTACCTTGCTATGTGCAGGACATCTGTATGCCGAACTGAAGCGAAATAAAAACAATCACGATAAATTCATATATTTTCCGCTAATTATGAATGAGTTTTGATGTTCATTATTTGATCTTTATATTTTATTGTAACGTTGATATTTTGGAGTATTAACAAAATATTTAAAACGAACACAGATTTACAATTATTTTACTTCAAACAAAAACGTTATCACTTGGAAGATAAAACAATAGTCGACTGGAATTTTAAAAGCCCTGAAAGGTACATAATAGAGATGGTGTAAAAGCTTTTCATTATGTTGTGTTTTACTGTGACCATGGGGATATCTATGGTCTTAGAAACAATGATGATTTGAGTAGAGTTAATGAATAATGTATGAAATGTTTTTGGGGGTAACGATACTGGACCTCACATTCACACTTGTGATATCTCATACACATATGTGATCACACATCCACACTTGTATTTTCTTATACACATAATATATGTTATAACATACACATATATGAACATATATAGGAGAACTTCTTAATACACCAATCAAATGAAATACATTTTTATTATTAAATGGCAATTATCTAATTATTTAGCCGACCCCCAAAATAATATTTTTTTTGTATTCCCCATTCTGGACGGGGAAATAATTTAAAATTAAACATTCCCTGAGGTAGAAATTTAAATCAATTATTTATATTCACATGTTGATTTCTTATTTAAATTTTACTTTATAAATATTAATATGACATTTGACTTATAAAGAACAATCGTTACGTTTTCGATTTATAATGTAAGGAATAAACTAGTTTTGACCTTTTATAGAAATAGTTTAGTGTATACATTATTTTTATATGTATTAGCCTTATATAATACACTAATGGACTGACTGCATTACGTCACGGTCGTGGGCTCGATTCCCACTCGGGTTAATTAATTATTTCCATTTTATTTGCTCTGGTGTGGTGCAGTTCCATTCACTTTACTACCAATATCTCGAAAATTCTGCATACGGAGTAGAGCATGAAGCTAAAAAATATTAAAGTAATGTAATAAAAAATAAACAGTACATTATTATCTTAAACACATTTATATGTGTGTGTAGTCATCGGAATCGCGGCGTTCAGTTTCGCCACTCAACTGGCAATGCATCGAATTCAGGCGGAAAGTTGTGAACTGATCACTTATTTTGATATCAGTAGTAAGTATGCGGCGGAACCCAACGCTAAGTAGAGGTAGAAATATATAGAAATATTTATTTTGGGGCAATCATAGGGCAGCAGGCAGTGCAGAGGTTGTGAACTTAAGCGTCACTAGAGGACGATCATCGAATCCCCGATGATTATTGAGTTGCGTTTAGTTCCATCACTGAACCTATAATGTCTCGAAGTAGGTTTCGTATCCGTAGGAACTCTGCAGTCTGCTATATGTGGGACACTAGAGCGTGAAGTTAAAAAAAAACATTTAGTCAAATATTTTTTAAACATTGCCAAATTCTAAACTAATAAATGTAGATTTAATCTTTAACTAATCAATTATTAAATAAACATACAGAAATCAATAGTAAATAAAAAACAAATGTCGTCATATTTGCGCAGTTTTGACGTATGGAAAATGATAATTGTGGATTCAAATTTCATTATACACATTCTACGTTCTATCCCGCATATACAGAGAGAAATAGTACGAGACACTCCCTTACTCACTTTCCGTCTCTCTTCGGCTATAGCGGGGAATAATAAATTAAGTTAAATAAAGGAAGAAAACCATAGCCAGTATAGACACTTTCTAGGCAGTAAAAACTTAGTGTTAAGATACTTCGTTCTCCACTCCGCTTATTTGAAGACAACTAAGTAGATACTAACTAACTAGACCATCGTTACTAATTTCAATGAAGAAATTAATTATTTTTATCTAATTAGCTAACTTTAAGCAGCCTTGTGAATGAATTTGGCAACTCCATTTCCATATATTTAGTTTTGCACAATATTTATATGTATATAAGTATGTATTAGTAATAGACTGGCCGTGACAGTCAAAGTTTTAGTGAATGAAGGTCTTTTATAAGGCCACCGAGGCTTTAGACCATAAAAGTGTTGTACACATACTTATATTAGAATGAAATTGACAGTTACCCCCTGTATCCCGCATATATCGGGATGGTCCAGCTTCTGCACGAGATATTACGCACCTGTTTAAGGGGAAATGAAAGAATTCATGAACAAACACTGCTGCAGTATTTTTGGATATCAATATTTTTTTTCATAAACAAAATTTGAAATAAATAAAGAGTAATTTTTATCATAGGGTTCTCTACCTTTTAAGGAAATAAAGAAACCCTTATAAGATTACAAAACTACTACAAAACGTTGCCGATCTGTCACTGTTCATTCTCAAAAACGTACCAGAACGAGAAAGGGATATCTCTCGTTCTATTTTATAAATATTAAATATTTCACTCCCCCAAGTGAGAATCGAACCAAAAACAACCAACAACACTCAACACGCAATGCCTCCAGAATTCGGCGGAAAGTGGGGAACGGAGTGTCTTAACACTAGGTTTCCTCTGCCTACCCTGCTGTGTGCGGGATACAGCGTGAAGCTGATTTAGTAGTATTATATTTTATTCCTTATGCATTGTAAAATACTTAAAAAAACACTAAGTAAGTATTTAGTATTTCTTGAATTTAAAAGATTTATGATGACATTATTTGCATCATAAGATCATTTCCCATTTTCACATATATCAGCAGTGTTGTCAAAAAACTTTGTGTTTTATCCTATTTACTTATGCGGCGTTAAGTTCCGCCAAATAAGACATGTTAATCTTAATACTACATTCTCTCTGCATACTTTGCTATCTGTGGTTCCAAGAAAGTTCCAGTAAATCAAGAGTTACCAGGTTCCAGAACGTTTGGATTAGAGGTTAGAGCGGTTGGACGAGTCCAAGAGGCGCAGATTCAAGCTGCAGGTTGAACCTTAAAATATTTTTTTCCTAAATATGAAATTACACTTAAAACATATTAAAAATATAAGGAACAATGGGACTGACATTTTTGTATGTTTTTTTACTTAAAAAGTCCCTAAATAAAAACAGATTAAAAAAAACGTATAAAAATATATTTTTAAAAGTAAAAGTATATTACGAATATGAAAGAAAACATTTAAATTATATTGACAGTTTTCTTTCAAAAAATAATAATAATTGACGTCCAAGAATTTGAACTGCTGACCATTACATGTCAAAGTGTCAAATTAAAGTCTATTGAACATACAGTAAAGATAAAGGAAATGAGAATTAGATCGAAACGGTCAGTTAAACCCGCGTTTCGCTATAAGTCGGACGTATTTAGTGAATTAATATATATAAGAAATATAATATAAAAGGTAAGATTTATTACTTCTTTTCTTCTTAAATTCTGTTTTAAATTTTTTTTAGTGAAATTTGCTCATACATTTCTTTTTTTTTTAATTTTTAAAATTGTTTGTTCTTACAAAACATCAATTAATAATTTTTAAACTATAACTTTGAACAAAAAACACATTAATCAATAAAAGTGTAAATTACATACATTAATAATTGTTAAATTACACATAATAAATAAAATAAAATATAAATATATTTCTTTTTTCTAAAATACATTAGATTACTTAATATACAAAAGGAAGTATTCAAATCCTTGATGCAAAAAAAACACTTTTGGCATACCACTATCCTACATCTTGCCAAATTAATAATATATATTTTTTTATTTTCGGAATTTAAAAAACATACGTTTTTTATATAATACATTTCTTAAATAATATTTATAAACGCATAGTCATTAACCCATGTTTTTTGTTATTGTAAATTATAACAAACATTAGCATTTGACTGAATGTTTATAAAATTTAAATAACTTAGGTAAAATAATAAAAAAAAAGGATTATAGAGTCAATAACTGAATAAGAATTCGTTGTTTTTATTTATGGCGCCACATATATAAATATAATTAAATATTTTTAAATTATATAAACAATAATTAAGAATTTTTTTTTAAATTTATTTTAATAATGATTTTTAGGAGGACCTAGTATTACATTTGGTTCTTTATATTTCTTTAAATTACTTTCGAAAGGTCGGTATAGAGGAACATAACACCGCCTTTAATTGAATAAGAGCGGATATTAAGTTAAGGTAATATATATGAATATATTAAGAATATTCTTTGAATAGATTTGAATAGACATCCTTCATAACCAGAAAAGCTAACAACATAAAAAAGCTCTAAAAGTAAACAAATAATTAAAATACAGCTTTTTGTTTGAAAATAATAGTTTTGTTTAGCAGCAACGTTTTTGTTGTTTGAAAAATAAATAATCCGTTTAAGAGCTACGATGTTTTCTTTGCACGTGAACTACAACGGAATCTTGAAACGAACACTCGTTGCCCCGAACGGGATCGAACCCACTGTCTCCTTTAATAGTCACACCCGTAGTAAGTTATAACATTCTGTCATATTCCACTACATAATATTATATATTCCACTATTTGCATTATAAAATTTGATTAAACGAAAAACCTTGATCTAAGATCTTTTGTTTCCGCTTCAATACGTGATGTTGTTATAAAACGTTTTTTTTACTGTATGCAAAAATTTCAAGATTTTGCTAGAACTATTTAATTGAGAAGGTAGCAGATACGATTTTGATGAGTTGGAAATTCTTAATAACTCAATGGGATATCGTTTGGCTGTAACGCGAGGGTTGTAGGTTCAATCTTCATTTGGCTTCAGTTTAATTATATTTTTTTCATTAATCGTTGAGGCAGTAGTGGTGCAGGGTACAGGCGGGGCGGCAATATCTTGAAAATTGATTTGAAACTCGGAAACAGAGTGTCTTAACACTAAGTTTCATCTGCCTCTGCTTTTTTATAGGCGATACGGCGTGAAGCAAAACAAAAGTAAAATAATTATGTATGACGAATACATTTCTAAAGATTCCACATACGTTCATCAATATTATGTGTTTTCCATAAAACAATAATTGATAGTAATTAAATACTCTGTAGTGGACTTGTTTGATTTCGCTTTTTTTTATAATCTGGTTTTTTAATATTCCGAATGATTCCTGTTTGTTATTTTCCATGTTTTTTTCGTGTTGGTTGATTCCTTATTTAACAAGGTAGACAGTAACGATTTTCGAGACATTACGTGTTGAGTAGCGGACTTCAACGCCGCGTTTTTTAATTTGACAATGGCCCCGCCAAAGAAAAATTATAATGTAGAATTTTTCTTATCAGAGACTGAAAAATCTCTTACTTATTTAAAAAAGAAACATTATTATCTTACATTCTTAGTGGAATAAATTCCTCTTTTCACAAGACTATCGCTGTGAGACGGCGTTTGACTGTAAACGTGATTGTGAGTTCGATTCCTTCTCGGGCCGATTCCCCTTTTCACACTGTTTTCCTCCCGTCTGCCCTTCTACAGATTGGACCTAATACTGTCACCGTTTAATCATATTCTAATGCTAAGATACTAAAGTATTTTTAAATGTTTCTATAAAAAACATATAACACATTGCATAATAACATTTAAATGTCTCTAAATAGATCTAAAGTGTTAAATCAACATCGCATTTTTATATCCATTTACAAGTTTTTATATGAAGAAGTTTTTATTTAAATCATTAATTTACTCATACTATGTATGACAAGTATTGATTACGAGAAATATTTTTGATTTATTTTTTATTCATGGCATGTAGGTATAACTGAAGAGTTTGTTTAGTTGTACGCGTTAATCTCAGGAACTATTTGGAGATTTACAGGATTTTTTTCAATTTGAACCAGAAATTGAAAAAATCTTTTTGAATGAAATAATGCATTTTTCGTTTATTAAGGTAAGGTTTGCTAAGGTAGACAAAGCGCGGCGTTGCAAGCAGCTAGAAAAGACTAAATCCAAAGCGGGAATCGAACTCTACCCTCTGTCAAGTGTCCAAAGTCTACAACAACTATAATATTGAAATCTACGTATTTAAAATTCTACCGGATGTCACACTCGCGGTTAAGTTTAAAAGTTAAATAAATTTAAATAAACTTAATATTGATTTTAATTGACGCCACTGAACTGATTTTAATTGACGTCGCAGATAGGCAGGGGTTGACTGTGAACGCGACGGGGTTCGATTCCCACTTGGTGGAACGAATAATTGTCATCTTCCCCTATTATAAGTAACACACAATATTTATAAATGGAGTGTTAGACTGTAGCGCTTTTAGCAATTTTATTTTTAGTTTATGAAATTAATGGATATGATAAATTTAATTTTAAGTTAATTTATTACTAATGTCAATTTAGTTTTTTTTCCATTTTCTTGCCTCTGGTGTCGAGGAAAAGCGGGGTGTAGAGTTCCACCATTCAATACCTGAAATGGGGAATATCAGAGCTCGGAAAATGGGGAACAGATTATATTGAAACCAGGTTTCCTCTACCTACCCTAATGTGTTTGGGATACAGCGGGAAGTTAAAAAAAAATCAAAATGTGTTTTCTAATTTAAACGATCATTATAAAAAACGTTATTGAACTTTGATCGTGATGAAGGAAATAAATTACATACTTAATATATATAATATATTTTTTTACAATTCACATCGCAAACTCCAAGGTGGTTTACTTGTAGTAAATTAATATAAACAACTCTATAGCTCAGTCGACTAACTGACTAAAACCATCAATACAATGTCAGAATCTGAGGCCGTCAAGGCGCAGCACAGAAAAGTGTAATTTTAAAAGCGATGATTGTGGATTCGATTTACACTCGAGGGAATGAAATATTTAATTGATTTCCTTGCTGGTAACGAGGCGAAGCGCTGCGTTGAGTTCGTCACTCAAAACGCAATGCCTCTATAATGCCGTGGAACGTGGGGAACGGAAGTGCCTTAATGGGAAACGAAGTGTTTTGACACTAAGTTTCATCTGCCTGAACATTCCATTTCCTCGATTGAGAATCACACCGACAATCTGTCGCATACAGTTACAGTCACAGTTTGTACCGACCTGTCTGTACCTCTGTTAATAATGTTAAAAATATGAAAAGTTATTTTTATGTTCTTAGAAACGGACGCGAAGTTACAGTCCAACTAAACTAAAAGTCTAAAAAAATAAAAATGCGATCGATATTTATGAATACAAAATTTTTAGTAAATCCGGAATATTGTACTTCTTCAGTATTTTTTACCTCATTAATTATTCTGCCTTATAAATAACTAAATCAATAAATATCGTATAACAAAAAAAAATGCTTAGTAAGCATGACAACGTAATTGGCAATGTTTTTGTTATTGACGTCATTGTGGCGCACTCTTCTTTTAAAAAAAGAAGAGTGACGTAAGTTACTTCCATCATATATTTCCATCATTTATTTTCACATACGAAATGCAGTCTAGAACGTTGAAATTTGGTATGTGGGTAGGTTTGGGAGTGTAGAGGTCCTAAGAGAGAGCACTAAGAGCTATCGTAGCGCAGGAGTACAAGTGTGCAACTGTGAACGCGAAAGCATGTGGGTTCGATTCTCACTTGAAAACGCGAAATATATAATATTTTAATTTTCTCGCTCTGGTAAAGACTAAATAAGCAAAACGCTTGTTCTCAATTGGATCAAATGGATCAAAAATAGCGAACGGATTATCTTTATAATAGGTTTCCAAATTCTATCAGCTAGCTTAAAACTTATACAAATTAATATAAAAAGAAAAATAACTACAAGACTATAAATAATTAGGGACCAGTTCTTATCTACTTACGGAAATATTGTTTTTATATGAATTAATGAATATCTGACAAAAACATGACGTTAGCCTTTGCTATGTACTCGTACGTTGCGTATAAAAAACCTATTAAATACTGTATCAATTCTATCTATATAGCGACGTTGGCAAAGGGAACCTAGTGTGAAGTGGGAAGGTCTCAGCAACAGCACTAATATTGTTGTTTTTATTTATATATAATAGATAAGTTCATATATTGCTTTGAACCCGTGACCTACACATTGTAACGTATGGGTCTAATTTTATTAATATTTATTATTCACATAGAGTCAAAAAACGGCCCGCATAGTAGGGTAGGTAGAGGGAACCTAGTGCTATTACACTCCGTTAATCACGCACCGCCACCGCCGACTTTTTGTTGATTGGCGGAACTGAACTTTGTCGTAGGGCTCCATAGCACGGTAATAATTATTTCTAGAATTTTCTTATTTATGTAGAAATAAAATTAAATAATGATAAAACTTTGAATTTTGCTCAATGCTCAATGATGTTTATTATGTAAAACAAAAAATAATGTTGACTGAATTTTAATTAGAATCAAATATTTCTTCGATTTATTTATTTAGAAACAAGTTTTTATGATCTTGAAGGTTAAAAGAGCAAGGTGTCAAAATTAAAATATTCTTTTATACTAATCATATAAGTAAAGCTAAAAAGTTCGTTTGGTTGAACGCGTTAATCTCAAGAATTGTTAATTAAATTTGAAAAAATATTTTAGTCTATTTATAGAGGAATGCTATACGTTTATAATGCTTTATTACATTTCGTTAATCATTTTAATGTAACCCACAGTACCTGGGGTCACATTTACAGTACAGTCAATAACTTATGGCCGCCTTGTTGATGATGATGATGGCGTCGATTTGAGTTTAGGATTTTTCTTACCTTTAATTATTTTCATTGCGAGTGAATAATGCGAAAAAGAAACTCTAACTACAGGGCGACACAACTCGTTGACCGTACTGTACCTCACACATTTAGAATATGTCCCGTGTCATAACAACACTGAACGAATAAATGTGTCTATTGTACCACGGGAGCACAGCTCCAGGTAAAAATGCTAGTAATAAATTTATATCTATTTATTTTTTTAAAATGAACAACAACTGTGTGTTGAGTGATGGAGCTTAACGCCGCATTAAAAATAACATAGTAGGTATGTATAATCGCTTAAAGACCTATTCCTGTTGGTTTATTTATTTATTTACCAACTCTGTCATAAGTCATAAAGAATACCACTTATTGCATCAATAGAAGTACCTACTTAAAATAACTTACATTTTTCTCATATACATATTTATACTGTAATTATCATTATATTATAATTTTATCACACACTAGTTCGAAAGTATGGTTTTTCCTACGAAATAATGATTACAAATTTCAGGTTCCCCTAGGGCACCTAGTGTGAAATCATTGAGAGACTGTCCCTGAAGCAATGCACAGTTTTGAGACATTGCATGTTGAGTGGCGGTACACAGCGCCGCGCTTTGTCTTGATATTAGAATGACGAAAAGAAAATATTAAATATTTCATTGATTGGAAATCTTCATTACCTCGAGTGGGAATCAAACCCACAACCTGTTGCGTTAACAATCCCACACTAGTGCCGCTGCGCCACTAATGGCCTCAACTAAAAACATAATAACTGTAGAAAAAAAATACAAAGAGCAATTTCATAAGCAAGTAGTTTGTAAGCATCGTGTGTGATCTGATATGGAACGTGTACCGACCTTACTCTACAGATGGACAGACGTTGTTTGTTTATTTAAAGGCACTAATCTCATAAACTACTGGTTCTACTTGAAAATATCTTTTTGTTCAAATAATTCATTTATCGAGGAAAGCTATAAGTCTATAGTCTTCCTCTGTGCCTCTGGTTAGAGGTAAAGCAAACAATATCTTTTTTTGTGAACCTAGTACTAAAACACTCCGTTCCCCATTCAGATACTTCTGTTCCCTATTTTTGACATTGCGTTTTGACGGAATACAACGC
>FAPJ01069566.1:0-10702 GCA_001485985.1 Heliconius ethilla aerotome | reverse complement strand
GCCCACAAATGAATAGTAACAGCCAAGACCGCTTTGAGGCCCCTTCTGATGCTTCTACATATATTTCATTTATTATAAATGCGCTACGACTGGCTTCAAGCCAGTATATAATTACTTATTTATAAAATATATTATGTATATTACTTACCTTATTGTCCGGCGTAAAGAATGTATATTTATTATTATTATCGTGTAAGAAGAATAATACATCAGTTAGCACTATTACTAATAACGTTTGCATCTTGCTTCGTCCTTGCATCAACGTTGCTACACCTTCGAATCTATTTCAAAAAATAAAAAAATATATATTTTTTTAATTTCACATGCATATAGCAGGATAGGCAGAGATAACCTAGGGTTAAGACACTCCGTTTCCTAAACAATATTCGATTTCGGAGACATTAAATGTGAAATGGCGGATCTCAACGTCGTGTTTTAATTGTGGCTTGGAGGTCAGAGCGTTTGAAGTCTTGGAAAATCAATTAATGTACATTTACATTATTAAAAAATATTTCAAAACTCACTTCAAACTCCTATTGCCTTGTAAAATATCACTTTTCTTAAATTTCCTCCCTCGAAAGTTAGCAAAGGACTTAGCGTCGATACGATGGTATATTTCTAGTTTTCTATCTTCCCGCTCTTTTGCTGCCACTTGATTGTCAACATCTACTAGTATTTCCTTGAAAAATAAAATATTATATATAAAGAAAATATATTAGAGCATAAAATTTTAACCAAGCAGTTAATATTATTTGGAAAAATAAATACGACGTCATTTTAGTCAATAACTTAAATAACAAAATAAATTAATGACAAAAATTCATTTGTGGCATTTGAGCAAGCAAGCAAAGTAAGAGAACCAAAAACAATTATTTATATTTTATTTTTTCTGGTGTGTGCGTTTATTCTAGCTCACCTCAGAAGCGGCTTAACTAATTTAATTGCACTTTTGTATTTTATGCAGACTTTACTATTTCAAACTTTTTCAAGCTTTCCTTAACATTCAGTGTTTATTTTATTTCAATCGGTTAATAAATAAAAAAAGTTCTACCATTTTAAAGAATACTGTTCGACAAAATTGCCATAAATATCTGTTTTATTCAATTGGCTGAAACTATACTTTTGAAAATAGATACTGTTTTTAAAATTATATTATTACGAAAACGAAAGTAATGCAGATTAGTAAATTAATATATACGTAGAAGCGGGCGAAACCGTAAGCGAGATCGCTAGTTTTGAATAAAATTATTTGACTTTGACATCATCTAACCTATAATATAATAATTAATTTCTACACTCACTTTAACTCCACATAAAGCTTTTTGTAACAATTCCCTCTCTGTAGCGTCGTCTCCTGCCGTTTTTAATAAAGGCTCGAGTAGTAAAGGATATTTAGTTAGCCTTTGCGCTACAAATAATACGCATTCTGGTACCCCCTGTAATATTGACTTTTTAAATATCTTTTTGTTTTTAATAAGTTAATGACAATTATTATAAAACCAGTGAATAAATAACATAGTCATTTTAATGCAATTCAGACGTCCAGGAATATAGTATTAGTACTATATAATATAAGTATAGTTTCTTATTTACAATTGAAATATCTTTCACGAAATCTGCAAACCAATTTTACATATACATAACCTTCAAAACACAAATTCCCTAAATAATAATAAAATACCTTCTTCCTTAACAGGGGGTTCTGTTGACATTTCCTTATGAACCTAGCGAGCCTCGGTTCGCGAGCGCAACAGTCCTTAAACACTTCAACAGCGTCACGATGGCGAGCACAGAATTCACCTGAAATGAAAACAGAAACATTTATATTACTTTAAAGAGGCCGCAAGCCACACAATGACACGTGTCAACGCGTAAACGTGTAAAAGAGACGGCGTTGAGATCTGCCTAAAAACGCCTCGAGAATTCGGCGGAAAAAAAATGGAAACGGAAGTACATACATACCCTGCAATGTACGGGAAACAACGAGAATATAAAAAAAAGAAAAAATAATTTAATCATTTAATTTACTTTCTATCTTATACTTAGGATTACAGAATTTAGAATATTCTAGAAATGTAAATATACTGAATCATATGATAAGTGCTCATCAATTATTTTCTTGCTCTTTTTATTAATATGAAAATATATTCAGGTTTTTACTAAAATAATCATGCCACATTTCTATTTTATCAGCAAGTACATAACTTAAAATAAAATAATAAGTTGTAGCCTAGTAAATTTCATAGTCATAACGTTCTCGTAGGCATTTCGGGAATCCTCTTGCACTCTAATTGTGCGTTGTAGGTCACTCACAAAGTAACCAAAAAGTTTTATATAATATATTAGCATTCGGATTATTTAGCGGTTTTTTTTCAAAAAGAAGTTATCCAAAAACGGATATATACACGGAGATATAAACAGATAACTTACGGATTTTCAATATTCCCGGTAACATACAAAACAAAAACAAGATTCCTCACCATAAGCAGCCTTCAATCTATAATGGTTGGGGGGTGCGAAGGTATCAGCCAGTATGTCAGCTATGGAGGCGACGCGCGGCGAGGCCCGCTGACGGCACCGCAGGCGCGCGAGCAGTGCCGCGTGGAGAGCCCACAGCTCGTCGAGGCGCGGAAACATCCTCGCCACCTGCGCCTCCGACACGTTTGTGAGGCGCGCCATGCCTTCTGCGAACATCTGTGGGATATGAGCTATGTGTTATACGCACGTACTTATTTAAACTTACAAGAGTACGTGCGTAAGTACTATCTTGGACTTCTATTTAGTGAAGTTATAGAAGAAAACTTGAACATATTACACACACTTCAAAACACCTAAATAATAGAAAATTAATGAAGATTTAAGAATGAAGTAATGACGCCACATGAAGTATTATTATACTACTATTGTTTTTAACTTCATAATATTATAAATACATACCTTCTGCATTAACCGTATTGTGAGACAATGATGTTTCTCCGTCAAAATAAGTTCATAGATATGTTCTTGACGTTTCGTCTCTCTATCGCCAATTTGTCTAAAAAATAATTTTTAAATATAAATTTTGTTAGATAGAGGCAGACATGATATTTATGATTTTTTCTCATAGAATTTCTCATGAATAATTATATTCATTTTAAAAATGAAGCTAATGTAAGTTACACACATTATTTATTTTTTATACTTAGCTACACAATTCTTTACATAGTATTAAATCAATTTAATATACAGAATTAATAAATAAAACTACTAATCTTACAAAAACAACGTTTGTTTTTTTTTTTGAAAAATTATTATTTATTATTTATTATTTACATGGATGGACAAAATAATCATAAATACAGTGAGGTCGACGATTTGTGACCGCTCTGAAGGAAGCTACTGCGGTTTGATTTTAGGATTCTTTTTCTTTCCGAGTAAACAAATCGCAAAAGATCAGCAAGCCCAACTTCAGGGTGACCACGATTCAAACTTCACGACTAAAATGAAACGCACTTAGCAAGTCCCTTAGGTGCTCCAGCAGCCCACGTGTCAGGCTCAGAGGCCCCCAGTCCTAACAAAACAGCCTCATCTCCAAGCTGGTCTGGCGTTATGTACACTTCCGGCCATTCACTACTGGCCGCGTCATCTGATGCACTAGAATTGAAACAAAACTTATTCTATTAACAATATATAATAACGAGAAACAAAAAAAAGAAGTGATCCGATAATAAATCTCGAATTTGATAGAAAGTATAATATATAGTGTTAATTAATTTCTCAAATATTAATGTACAGACAAACTTTTTTTACTCTTAACATAAACTGTTAAACCTAAAAAAAATATGTAGATAAGTTATATATTTTTAAAAACTACATATTTTTGTTACACAGAGAATTTGTATAAAAACAAAACTATACAATAATAATTATAAACTCACTTGCTCTGGTCATGTTTGTGATCAGATCCATCTTTCTCGTCATTATAAATATGGCTTGTGCTAAAAAAATATACATTGAAATTAATAATATCATAGCAATCGAATATTCCTTTAATTCCTGAGAACACTGAATAATCAAATATATTCAAAATTACAATTAGAATACATTATTTTATACATTTCAATTCTAGCAAAATTATAAAATACAATTTGGAATTACAATACAAGGGCCAAGATTAAAAACACATTATTCATACGGGATAAGGATTATAATAGGACATACTTGAGACTGTGACAGGTTTATATAATTTACCTTCAGTAAGCTGTAAATATTGAAATTAGCGTAAGCCTAAATAATAAAAAGAAGCATTGACAGAGACGCTCACATTATTATTTAATAAAAACATGCAAATTTTGATATAGAAATAGAATTAACGAATTCAGAAGATCAAAAAAATTATACAAAATGCTGGAAAATACTTGAAACAAAATAATAATTATTAAATATTAATTTTAACTATATATTTTTGTAATTAATATGGTTTTTATTCAAACATAACACGTTTTTCTTAACTAATGTGCAATATAACATCTATTAGATACTGTTTTTTGACGGACATGTAAATAATCCCAACGGACTACATATCTAAAGTTCAACATAATATTTCAACAGCAATTGTGTGTTACTGATACGTGATATCCAAATAACATACTGCCATTTGAAATCAATAAAATAAAACAAAAAAAGTACATAAATCATCATAAGTCGATCACGACTACAACAACAATATCGTCAAGAGAAATTTCAAACTACCTCCAAATAGACAGAAAGATACACAAGTAAGGCGTTGTGAATGAGTCGAGAACCAGCTAAAGTCTGTATGTGTGATGACGACCACGTACTGCTATGTTGTATGTTTTTACAAGCACTTTCAACATAAATTTACCGTACAAATATTTTTTTAATATTTATACTAAAAATTAGGTAAAAGAATAGGTTAAAAGTACTTCTAAAATAAATTCCAACCTTCAACAAAATAAAACTACCAATAAAATAAACAGAATAAATCTCAACCTATCAGAAACAACAAGTCGAAATGACGAAGAGAAAGAACGAGACGATGGTACGTGCGATGGGAGAATTAGAAAGAGATAATGCCATTTTAACGGATTCTTATCGCAGTTTGATTATTTATTATTTTTACTAAAAAAAAGAATCACATACAAAAACAATTTAAACTTTTGAATCTATCTGTGTGTTGAATAATATTTAATCTGTATCCTACATACAACAGATAACACGTGAAATTGACATAAGCTGTCAATCGGGCGTTCTTTTTATTTTCAAGTTTGACATTTGGATAAAAAATTCAAAAATGGAACCCAATGAAACCACGATGAAAATACGTCAATACAGCGATGGCGATGCGCACTTACTGCACGCCGAGCTTGGTCGCGACGCGGCGCCACGGCGAGTAGCACCCGGTCGACTGCTTCTTGCTAACATAACGAATATCAATCACCCCCGTGTTTGTTGGTACCGAGTTGTGTGCCCCGGGTGGATTGATTGAGGCGGCTTTTTTACATATATATGCCTTCGATTTTTATTGGTTTAGAAATTTATACATTTGTGTAATAATAATATGTATTTAGAATTATTAATGGTTGTAAATTAATGTTAAATATTATAAAGTTATATTTGCTCAGGAATTTTTTTATGTTTTCATTTTGAAGACGCATACATTTTTCATCAAGTTCAAGTAATTTTGACTAATTATAATATTTCTCTATATGATAAAAATATTCATAAGCAATTGTAATACTACTAGTTACCGAACCTCAATCCATCCAATAATCCAATTTTGTTATAAGAAGACATTAGTTCCTCCAAACCAATCAAAAAAGGAAAATAAAATTGCTAAGTTCAAAATACGAAAAAAAAAGAGAAAACAAAACAAACGCTAAAAAACCAACAAATATAACAAAAATATAATAGCAACCACGAAGCAAATATACATTAGCATTGAAGAAAGAACATTGAGTGTAAGATATCAAAGTGGTAATAATAAAAAAAACAGTGTCTCATACTTGTGTATCTTCTTATAATCAAATGGTAAACGTGAACCAAAATTTGAGGACCCTCCTTAAAACATATATTGGAAAAACGATCCAATAATAATAAGACTAACTGTAACACATTATCACGCAAATAAATTCTAAATGCATCAGAGCAAAATGGCACCTTCGTCCCGAGCCATCACAATCGTTGCAATTAAAAAATAAAGCAGCAAAACATATGCCATACAAGTATAATACTTAAAAACTTTACAATTATTCACCGTTATTTAAAATTGTTTATATTTCAATATTAATAAAAAATATTATGTTTATATTTATTTATTAACACTACTTACCAATTAGCGTTCTGCGATTGTCCTGATACAGAACTTCGTTTGCTACTTTTCCCGCTGCTGGCACTCAAAGATTTTCCTACTGACGTCTGTAAGGAGAACTTAAAGCTTTAAAATGATTATAACCATATTTCCTTTAAATTTAATTATAAAGTAATACAAGTTGGGTGGATTTATTACCTTAGAAGATTTAGGTTTGTTGCACTCCACTATGTAATCTTTACATACATTTTGATGTACTGTCAATAAACAAGCTGAAAAGTAAAAAAATATCCCTAAATTTATATACTGATCAGTTAAAAAAATCTTATAATTTAGTTATATATTTTTTAAGGTAATTAATAACATGTAAAATGAATTTCTAATTATTTTTATCTACTATTTAAAAGTTTAAAATGTCGAATCACGTCAATTATGTCAGTCGCCGCAGTAGAATGTGGTCTGTCCACATTCTTATGGGTTTGCAGGGTTTGCTCGCTAGCATATTATTCTTCTCTTAAGAATTTAAACTTTTAAATTAATTTAACTTCTCTTCAGAAGAATAATAACATATATTGTGTCAGTTGCGATTAACAGATTTGATTTCCAGGGATTGCCTGAAGACACGAATATGCTTTTTTTATATATAACTTTAGATAATTATGTCGGTCTCATCTATTCTGTCAGTCATGTCAGTCTCAGTAGTACTCACTCTCGCAGTAGAGTGCGGGCTGGTCGGCGATGTCGCGCGCGCACCAGTGACACTGCCCGCCTGCATTTGCCGCCTGCCACGAGTGCGACGACTTGCGGGATTTGTCCTGGAAAGCAAATCAAATAGACTTTTATATTTTAGAAGGGAACTGAATATGATGACCCTCTGTTTGTAATTAATCTAACTAATTAAAACATTTTCATTAACTTAAAACTTACTTTCTTCTTTCTAAAGAACAGACTTCCCCGTTTTCGTCGTTTTTCAGCTTGAGGATCGTACGCCACCCTAATACAAGCAAAAATGAGCTTTATAACATTGGTTTAAAGTATTTTTTTCTTTTTTGACATGCAAAATAGATTAATAATAATTAATCGTGAAATCTAACAAACGTCAAGCAAAGCTTTGTGCACCAAACTCATGCGCAATCATATTTAAAATTAAAAAAACTACATTATTTTAAAACAAATTATGACAATTTAGACTGTGACAATGGAGACCATTATATGTATTTGCCTTACCTTCCTAAGCGCTTTTAAGTTTCTTAAAGCTGCTTACATCATAAATAAATATTAATATTGCAATAATAATTAGTAATTTATTTTTATACGAGTACAATTTCAAACAGTTTGAGATGTATAGCTTATAGAATCAAGCCAAATAGATATAGAAAGTGTTTGTCGCATATATTGTTAAAAAGAGCATTAAATTCAAAATGCAGCCAGTATAAAACGGATGTATATGTTTTTATATAATAGATAATATCTGGTTTTGAAAGATTTATTACTGCTAGTTAGTTCAAAGTTTATCTTCATTATAAACGCTCGAATATTTTTGAGTTCTAAAAAATCCTACATTTTATAAAAACCAATTATATATACATAAATCCATCAAATTCCATTTAGTTCAAAATATTTTAACCCAAAAACGAAACATATATAAAACAGTTATAGTCTGGATAATATATCTACAACTGACTGCATCATCGCTTTAACTCGCTCCCTCGTATTACATTAAACACTAGCCATTCTATTTCCTATACCGATTCAAAATACACCCGTAAAAAACCCAATGTCCATAAACAAAATATAGTACTTTAAAGTATTATTTTCTAAAGAGATATAAGACATCTGATCAGTCACAAATGTCAAAAGAGATGGCAACTGACTGAGTTATCATTTTGTCTCAAACTTTTATATTAAAGTTTTCCCTATCAAACTCACTGTTCCATAAACAAACGATGCATGTTCCTCGCCAACAGTTCAGCGTTTCCGCGCGGTTGTGGTACCGTGGTGGCGTCCTCGTCACTCTCCGTCTCGCTCGCACCGCCACCTGACGCGCTGGTGCCGAGCGAGATGGGTATATGCGAATGTTTTTGTTTAGACAATATTTAAGTACAATTTTTTAGCTTCACGCTGTATATAGAAGAGAAGGCAGAAGGAATCTAGTATTACGCTCTGTTCCACAATCACCACCACCCCCTGATTACAAAATGGATGTGGAAAGGCGTATGCTGCGGGTAATAGAATGAACGGAGTATTTATTGCATTAATGAAACGATGAAACGTCAGCGTGCAACGTCAGCATAGCTGCACGTTGCACGCTGCCATAAGTAATGCAGTATTAATACTAACTCTGTTTTACGACAGAGAATCATGGGTATTACAGAAGAAAAATGAAGGAAAGAAAAATACTATAGATATATGATTTCTTCGTAGGATATGTGGAGTCAGCTTAGACCGAATCCACAATTAAGAGATACACAGAGTAGCAGATATTAAGAGAATATACCAGTGAGAATTAAGAAGACTCAGGCGGTTTGGGTAAGTCGAGATAATGAGTGATGAAAGAATTTCAAAATAGATTTATGATGAAGGAGTAAGTAGTAAGGGACCTGGAGACCGGTTGCCCTTCGAAAAACAATATAATATTCTTTCTCAAAAGTATCAATATAATATTCTTTATTGCACAAAATATTCATAAGAAAACAACAATAAAAAAACATTTAGTTCACAAAGGTTAGTAAGTTTAAGTTATCTCTATAAGAGATTTCTTCCAGTGGAAGTGGATGAGTTACATTGCTTAAGCAAGTCAGAATTTTACTAAATGGCATCATTCATCAAAATGAAAAGTAAAAATAAAATGAATGAAATAATTCTAAATCACAGCAGTATTCTAAGTCACAATAATAATTTTGATTGTATTAATAACTTATGGTTATTTCTTACAATGAATTATATTTCATTCTAAAGATAAAAAGTAATCCTACATTATTTATATATTTGGTATTTTATAAAAATAATAATACAACATATACGAACGTAACAAATAAAAGCCAGTTTTTGTATACAACTGGTAGCTAAGTGCCTTTAAATGGCTAAGCAAAGTGCAAAACAATGACATTGACTTCAGGACATGCACTTTCTTCAAACAACAAAACCATGCATAATAATATAATAAATTTCTATTATTGAAAAAAATATTAATTAAAAAAATAAAAATGCTTTTACTCTCAATTTACTAACAAAATAAATTTGATATCATAAAAAAGTATATATGACACTATTACTCACGTCGTACGTATATTATTACTAGTAATGGAAAATGTATTTTGAAATACCTTTAAACTTTTTTTTATTATTAAAAAAACAAAAGATATTAATATATATTTTATCTAAAAGTTACATGTTTAATTCCATTATTAAGTAATCCCAATTAAATATTAAAATTATTATAATATTATACAATATCCTTACTTTTTTAAAAGTATACCACAATCCTCTTATTGTCTTTTTATAATTTTAAGTATCCAAAATGAAACAAATAAATCAAGTCATACAGTTCTCTTTCCAAATATCACTACTACCTCCAACATAGGTAACTTCCAAAACTTCCAAAAATGTATTGTAAACTTAAAAAACTTGAAAGATTTAGAATATTTTTAAGTACTCAAGGTATTGAAATTTAGAAAACTAAGCCTTCTAGGCTTAAAAGATTTAGAAGTACTTACGCATTAGGTGCAGGTGTAGGTTGTGGTGGGTGTACCGCGGCGACTATACTAGGCGTTGATACCGACTTTTGTAATGGAAGCCGCGGAGTTAAACGCGTTGACGGCGGATCTCCGGCTGCGGCTCTTAACGCTGCCGTTACTTTCTCGAATTCCTTCTGTTTTTGTTTTATTTTTATTAGAAAAAAAAACAAACAACTTTCATTTAAAAGTTTATAATTTGAATTAGGTTAAGTTTTAAGTTTCTATTAATTGGTATAAGTCACATTTTATAAAAATAAAAAGAGGAGAGGAAGTCAGAGATTACTCAATTCGTTTGTTATAAACCCTTACCAAAAGTGACCAAGAAAAGGAAAATATTTAGAAACATAAAAAAATATTTGTATGCTAACATTCAGCTTCGTTCTGTATTTGCAAACGAGTCAAACGCAATGTGTCCACACACGAACCGGCTGACTTGGAAATGAAAATATTAAATATTTCTTTTCCCCGAGTGGGAATCGAACCTGCAAACTATCACATTTAATCACAGGCTTCTGCTCCTGCGTCAAGGCTTTCTGAGTTGTTTGATTGATAATTGCCTAGAGCACTTGGAGCATTTCCAAGAGGCATAGTTTTATGTCTAGCTAAGTATTTTTTATATTATCTTCTAAATATTTTCCTTTCCTCAATAATATTT
>FAPJ01067090.1:0-10791 GCA_001485985.1 Heliconius ethilla aerotome | reverse complement strand
TACGCTAATAATAAATAATAAAAAAAATAGCATTTTTTGTTTATGAGCATACAAGCGTTAGGGCCAGTTTCCCTAAATACGATGAAATCTATGATTTATTTTTCAGCTTAACGCTGCATCCCGCATATAGGAGAGGCAAAGAAAAGTAAGTGATAAAACACTCACTTCCCCCATTTTCCACTCAAGTTTTGGAAACAAGCAGGCAAGAAGAATAAGATTGAAAATCACGAAAATTCATTTCCTCACTAGTTCCGTTCACAGCCAGACGTTCTATTTATATTTCTAAAAATACAAAAAAAATATGGAGAAAAAATAAAAAATATCCTCAAGTCTAAGACCAGTTCCACCAATTTCAATAAAAAAAAAAATATCCTTCGCGTATTAAATAAAATCGTGTTACCCAATCGATTATGACACAGTGATTCATAGTTCGGCGCAACTTGGCCTACATACTGACACACATCGAGAAACTTCTAAACTACTTTCACTTGCTCGCTTTAAGTCCTTTAGCCAATGGTAAACTGTAACGTGACTTATTGCTTTTTTTAGTATCACGTATCCCGCATATAGTAGTTTTTTTTAGTTTCCCGCCTTATCACGCATTGCAGGATAGGAGGAAGAGGGTAGTGTGGTATATTCATTGTTTTGAGTGGTAGAATATGTCATCTAACTAGAAAATGAATTTTCATTGTCTAGTTTCATAAGTAAAAAATTAAATATAATCATTCCTTCGAGAGTAAGTCAAACTTGTCAAACCCACAATCACCGTGTTTACAATCAAACGCTATATCTCTGTGCTACTATGGCTTCTTTTAGAAAATATACATGATTAGCAGATTAAAGAACTCGCGTATATAGCAGAGATAATCCAGTGTCAAGTCACTCCTTTCTTCATTTTATAAAAAGGTACTAAGAGAAGTAAAAGCTTTCTGCTAAAGCGTTTCTCGGAGTCATGTCTTCAATTACTTTCATTTAGCAATTGAATTACAGTCAAATAAATCACAATTTCGAATTGCAAGTGAAAGGTAAAGTTAAGATGTGTCTGTACACTCGATGGTTGTGGGTTCAATTTTAGTTTTTTGTTTGTATATAAATACAAAAATAAATAAATAAAATAAGAGTGAACGTTAAATAAAAGAACAATGACTTCATTACGTAAAACGGAATGTTATAAAAAAGATGACAGCTCACCGCGCCGGTCAAACGGGTAGTTTTATTGGTAAGAAATTAACTTGAACACGCAAAAACTATTGGGCTGTGGATTGGAATTGGTGGGAACCAAAATTAGGTGAAGTTACTTAAGACTGGTTTTAGTTTGTTAAACTAATATCTTTGGAAAACGAAAGTATATAGTAATCCTGCATATAGCAAGTTAGGCACACACATTTTTGTTTTTATTTTTTTATCATAATTAGCACAAATATGAGTCAACTTCAAAATTCCTAAGTATGATTAAACAATTAATTACATTTTATTATTTAAAAAAACATGTCGTGTATAAATCGAAACCGTAACAAACGCGTAACAAATTAATTACCATTTATCTTTTTAAATGAAAGGAAATCACGATTCCGGATCGATTTCACTTTTTCATTGTACTGAACATCTTTTATTGTCTCTTACTAAAATACAGTTAACATTAGTAATTTATGTTTTTTATTCAGCTTCACGCTGTATCCCGCGTATCCTGTATAAGGTTAAGCAGAGAAAACTTAGAGTCAAAACACACTGTTCTCCACTTTCATTGCGAAAGTGCTTAAGTGGCGAAACACAACGCCCCCCACAATACAAGACTTTTTAGAATAAAAACTAAATTGTATAAATTTAATATATTTTAAATTCAAAATTACGAGCTTATTGCAACATTGACCTTTAAATTGGACGAAACTGATAAAAATATTTCTGATCGTATGTATTAATTTATAAAGAATTTCTAGGAATTAAAAATTAAAATTAGATATTTGAATATATAATTGGATCCTAATCTAAAACTAGGAATCTATTTTTTTGGTCTTATTATTAAAGCCAGGTAGGCGAACGCTGCTTGGTACGCGAAGCTACAGCCTTAGCTTTTTTTAGCTAAGACCGGCATATAACAGAGAAAACAGAAAGAAACTAGCGCGAAATACACAAAATTTTCTGCTTTCCACCCGACATCACTACACTACGTGTTGAATGGCGAAACTCAACGCCGCGTTTATAAGCAATTCCTTATATAAATTCGAACTTAAGAACTTTTAATGATTATTAACCTTAAGGCCAGCTTACCTTCACTCTACAAAATGACAGTCTCTTGACATTTAAAATGTAATCAATTTCCTACTTTACTAAATTTATTGGCTTATCATAATAAATGAGATGCAATTTTTATTTTATAAATCGTAAAATATTTATTCTTAAAGAAAAATGAAGTAACGCTTAGCAATTTGTGAATGTAGTGTACATTAAAAATAAAAAGATAAGACAAGTCACTCGTTTGGCTACCATTTCTCTTTCTCCTTTTTGTCTCGGTGAAAGTGAGATACTCTTGTTTTTGTCAATGTCTGTTTCTTTGAGAAAAATGTCACTAATTATTAAGATTTTTCGAACCTTGTGTCCAATTTTGTATAACAAGACTTTTCAAATACTTTTTTACTGTGCTATGAAGTGTTATTTATAGGTTAAAAACATTTTTTTACTTAAAAACTGTAATTATAATCCATACATTTTTTTATTAAACAATTTTCTTATAAATAATAATTATTTTTTCAGTATATTTTCAACGCATGACTCAATTATTTATTACTTGTTACAGATATTTATTTTTTTAGTTTCCTGGTGGCCTTTACTGTAAAAGGCGTTGAGTCATGTAATGAAATCGAGTGTGATTGGCCACCTTACCTTGGTAAGTTCTAGAACCTACGATTCTACATGAAGTAATTATGCTTCTATATTACGTATTAATTGTCTAAAGTTCTGGTGGTAAGAGGAGAACGGAGTGTCTTGACACTAGGTTATCCTTGTTTGCTAATTTACGGAAATAAAAAAGTAAGTTAAAAAAGAACATTATAATATATAAATGTAATAAAAATTCTTATAATATTTCTAATAAATAATTTTACTATAACGAAAGGATTTCTCACTAGTAATTTAATATAAAATATCGAAATACTAATTAGTAGAGGGTACCTAGTGTTACGACAGACTAATGAAAATATAAAATTAAATAAATGTTTATTTTCTTGGAGTGGGGATCGAACCCACAACTCATATTTAGATAAAAAATCTGTATCTACCTTTTATTAAAGGATTTACTATCAATTAAGCAATTTGTGGTTAGGGACGTATAAATAACCACAAGCTGTCGTTTAACTTGCGGATTTCCAAATGAATCGCTACAGTGGTTTTAAAAGGGAAGTATTATTAAATTTTTTACTGAAAACGATGAGGATGAGGAACCTTATGTTACTTTTAGATTACCATAAAAAAAATTAAATTGTAACATGTATGTATGGATATAGTAATAGCGATTTCACACTCTTCCTTTTAGTACTGATAAAAGTGATCAAAAAACATATTACTATTCTTTATTAAATTTTTATGTAATGTTTTCATAATATATTTCTTGTATTTTTCGACTTCACGCTGTATCAGATAGCAGGTAATAAGAAAAACAGAGGGAAGTTAATGTTAAGACACTGTGCTATCCCCTTCCTTTTTATTTTTTTGAGTAGAGTGACAGAACTAAATGCCGCGCTTCATTTTGTTACCATAGCCATAACCGATTGACATTTCCCGAGTGGGAACCGAATTTGTTACTGTTTGCGCACTGTGTCCAGATGGAGTCGATGTTATAAATTAGTGTTAATATTTCATAAAGTACGTTAAGGAAAGTTGTTGCTTATTAAAAAAATGATTTATCGCGACCTAAATCTGATACTGCTCATTATGAATTACAACATTTACTGTTTGGAAGCATTCGATTACACACTTCCTATAATTTTGTTGCAACAATATTAGAAATTATCTTTATTTATGGAAAATTTATATGAAATAGTATGTTTGTGTGTTTTTGAACTAATTTCTCGGTAATTAAAGCTCTATCAAAAAGGTTAAATATAAAATTTTACAAAATAACTGCACAATCACTATATATATTTGAAGAGCGTGAAAGTACGTGAAAGCAAGCTCTCTGTTTGTTGACATGAAATTAAATAGGCATTGCCTTTACAATTACTTATATAGTATACTCTATAGCACAGTTGAGACTTATACATAAGCTGGTATGGCTGTAGGTTCAAATCAATAATAGGTATATAGGAACCTACCTATAAGATAGTATTTTAAAATGAACGAATCTCTTTTAAACATGCATTTCAAATGAATCTCTTTTAAACATGCATTTCTCTGTTTTGTACAATTATCTCTTTTTTTACCGTACAACCTTCATGTGTTCTCCATACAAAGTAACACTGGCGAAGTAATTTTGTGCTGAACTGGATATTGTTAAGAAAATATTTTTAAGATAAGCACATATCTATTTGTTTTGTTTTCCGAAAAAATCATCGTTAACTCCTTAATTCAAACATATTTCAGTTTCCAACGGAATTCATATAATAAGCTTAACGCTAAGCGCTTCTCTGAAATGTAATATATCATTAAAATTTATTAGCATTCTTTGCTAAAATTTCAATTAAAATTAATTGCATCGAATATAGGCGTCCCGTCTTCTAATTACTGTTAAAAAAATTAAGGATCAAGTTAAGCAATAAAAAATTATAATATATATATTATTGAAATACATAAATAAAATATATTTAAATATCACGTTATATGAATAAATTAAATGTAATGAAATTTGATATGGAAAATGTTATTTTTTTTACATTCAGTAGTGTAAAGACACTATTCCCTATTTTCCGCCGAATTCATGAGGTACTGAGTGGGAATGCAACCGTGTTTTGCTACAGTACAATTGCGCGCATATAAGTACAATTGCGCTATATTGGCTTTTATTTTTAATTATATTACAAAATATAAAATATTATGCAATAATTTAAACTTAACATTGAAAATTAAAAGTTATGCTCTATTTCATAATATGCGTTCACATTTTTTTATCCACTAAAAAAATAATAAGTATCAGTACTGGGAAGTAAAAATAAAGATTTATATGAATAACTTATATTTAAAAGTATTATAATATATATCAAGGCCACGTAACTGGTTTTAGATAGACAACTTTTATTGATCAACTGTCGTCATTAAAAATTTAAATTAATTTTGCTTATGTCAGTCATTTATTTCGAAACAATTCGCATATTATTATAACATAGAATAAGGATGTTACTACTTCGTTTACATAGTAGTTTTAGGTTCAAATATTTATAAAAATATAAAGTGAAATTGAATATGTTTTGTCTATTTACAATTCAGTGTTAGCTTACATCAACAACAATACACAAACAAACATTACAATTATATTATAATATTTATCATTCTTAAGTAATATAATTTTCTTATATAGATCAAGTAAAAAATAAATATTACTGAATTATATATAAAAATCACATTTAATATATAAAAAATATACTTTTATATTAAAATTAATGTTATCAAATAAAATATCTATGTATAAAAGAATACAATTAAAATACAAGCCGCGAACTCGTTGATGTCTTAAATTTATAATTTAATAATTTAATAGTTTTTATATGGTAAATTATTAAATCATTAAGTAAACGCTTCATTAAATAATTATTAATTAATTAGCAACACCAACAGGGTTTCACGCTTTTTAGATTTTTGTTATATTATATAAAATATTGAATGAATTATATAAAATCTTTACATAATGGTAGCTTGATGAGTTATTCAGTTATTCTATGATATGTCAATAAAAATCATCTGAAAAGGTTCAGCAGTTTTAGCGTGAAAGTGAACTGAACTTTCTCATTGAAAATGTTATTTTTATATAAAAATTATTATTCAATATATGTAATATATAGCTTAAAACAATATTAATGGAATATTTAAATATAGTAGAGTCATGACATTAGGCTTTTTTATTTAGCGATATGTAAACAATACTAAAACAAAATTTCAAATATTATAAATATTTAAGGAAATATAGTTAGTTTATTTATTCTCCACTTTTCCGATTTTTAAATTAAGAAGTGAACACTCTATTTCAAGCTGTTCCTTTGTATGGTTTTATTAAAAAATATACGACTCTAATTGCATTCATTATGAGATTTATGTACTATTACAAAATTACTGTAATTATCCAAGTATTAAGTAAATTGAATATACAATACTTGTACGAATAAAACTCTTTCGTCACGCAATTTTTGCATAATGCATTTGTAATTTGAATTAGTGGTAATTATTTCCTTACTGTTAATATAGCTTATGATTATATGGACAATGTAATTTGTTCTAATATTACTTTTATATCAATTCTTTAAATTTTAAAAAATATATATTTCTTGTAATAACAATAATTTTTATTATAACTAACCTCTTAAAACATCAGCGGGGATCAACCGGCTGAAAGTCTTCGACTCCTCCTTTGCCTCTTCCGCCGCGAAGGCAAAAGATAGGACGGCGAGTACAATCAGATACTTCATCTTCACACAATTTATTTATAAAAAAATATTATGTTAAAAAGATAAAAAAACCGAGCGCGCCCGTGCACTGTTTACGGTGTTCCGTGATTGACTGAATCAAAATTTCAATTTTCCCGCCGTTTTATGTCGATCTTACAGGCGGGGAGTGAGCGGCAAAATGGCAGTGGGTAGACAAGATGGCGCGTTTACGTTTCTTTTTTTATTGTTATATTATAAACTGTTTTTTGGCGTGAAGTTTTCTGTAGTAGTGTTAATACTCTACGTTTTTAAGTTGACAGTAGAGAATGTTTGATTGTGGATATTAACGAAGTGTTTCAATACTATTTTCCCAGGTTCGCTCTGCTATGTATCCTATGATGCTATGATCCACAAAACAAAATACATTCACATAAAGAAGAAATCACAAACTTAGTAATTACACGTGTTTGCATTTTGCTAGATGTAGACACAATAAAGTTATTATAATATAATTATTTACTTTACAATTTAATATATTTTTTGTTTTTTATTATTTAATTATTTAATATTTTTATGAAATGTCAGTTTAAATTTAAACGCCTTAATAAAAATATTTTATATTATATCTTTTTTAATTCACTATAAATAATATTGTTTCCTATAAGGCAATGCACTCTCATGAATGCTTTTAAAAATTAAATAGTTTTTATACAAATCTTGCTTTTACGGTAGTATATAATAATTTATTAATGAAAATTCAATAACAATTATAGTCATAAATTATATAAGTATAAAAAATATTTATTCAATTGAACGTTAAGTTATGATGCCACTTTTACTTTATTTGTTTATTATTATAATCTAATTACTTTTACTTCACAGCGTGAGGCTGATTAATTAATTTTTATATTGTATAATAATAATATTAGTTACCCAACGCGGCTTCGCCCGCTTTATCTATACGAATATTTATTTCATATTAACTAAGTGTATTTAGAGAAAACTGTTTAATTATTTTAGTATGTAAATTTAAACGTAGGACTTTTCGCACCACAGTAAAAAAAGTGAATGTCAATTTTAGCAATGTATTGCTATTTTATTTAAATATATTTTTCTCATTAATTTCAATTGCATCAGGCAAAGATGTTAAATATATATATATATACACAATTATCGTGTCGTAAAAATATAATCATGATATATTTAGGTTAAGTATTTTCATTTTCAGCTCTAGAAGACAACGTGCGGCGATGAGTTCCGCAAAACTTTACACGCGGTGTCACGAAAATAAGAGGAACAGTGAAAAACAGAGTGTCTCAACACTAAGCTACCCCTGCCTACCCTGCTATGTGCGAGATACAGCGTCATACTATTTATCGTTTAAGAGAATGTTAATATGAACAATAAGATGTTTTTAATGCAATTATTCTGTTTCAGGGTTGTATTGCAACAGTGGCATATTGTCTGTATGTGAACGTGTAAGTTGAATGCCTTTGCTTAATCCTTTGTTATGGTGGAAGTTTTTTGTGACAGCTCCACAGTGGTGCAGTGAGTCAGTGCCTTGTAAACGCGATGGTAATAGGTGTGATTCCCAGTCAAAAATTATTTCTATAAACAAAAAAACGTAAAAGTTGAGCAGATTTAAAGTAAGTAATAAGATTTTAAATTTTGGCGATTCAAATATTAACTAAAGAAAAAAGTCCGCTAACAACTTTTATTACTTAAAGAACGCTAGTAATCAAAAAAATCTGCATTCTATTTATTGTCACGTCTGCTTCATTAAATAAAGGAAGATTCTGGAGGCATTGCCTATTAAACAAAATAAACGAAAACAATATTGTATATTTGCAATAATTAAAATTAATATAATGAAGTCAATTTAAATGATCATGTTTTAATATTATAGGTACTACTGTATAAAAAAAAGGATAAGTTTTTAGGTTAATTTTATTTTTTTATATTTTGTATATTTTAAATTTGCCCGAACCTAGAGAACTACTCGCTAACCAATTTATATTAGTTAAGTTCTCGCGTTACACTGAGATTACGTCTCATTTCACACCTTCTGGTTTTCTCTTAATTATCATTTTATTGACTGTTCGCGTCACGTAATAATTTATTTACATTTTTTACTTTTAAATTGTCATTTCTGAACCGTTTATTATACTTTTTATAATTATTTTTCTTTGTTTTTAGCTTAACGCTGCATCCCGCATATAGCAGGAGGGAAGCTTTAGAATGTACTCGAAGATACAAATTAAACGAGCCTCAACAAGTAGTTTACGAGCTACATCTAAAGAGTTCTACTATTCGGGTCCTGGCTCCATCTTCAGACCAGCCCGATCATACTATATTATTATTACCACCTAAGCTAAGTATGACTGCCAAGTTTCATGACAATACATTAATAACTAGTGGGTCTGAGTCAACTAAACTTTTTAAAAAATACCTTTATAAGTTAGTTATATAAGAAGAAAGCTCTCATAAAGCTTTAGCACTTTAATTAGTTTTTTACGGCGTTCAGTTCCACTACTTAACACGCAATACCTCCAGAATTCAGCGAAAGATTTTCAGGTTCCCTCTTCCTAGCTTGCCAAGTGCGGGATACAGCGTAAAGCTAATTTAAATTCACGCTTCTTTCACAATATCTTAGTTCAATATCAAAAGTCGTACTTTCTCTTTTCAATACAAAACTAAAAATCTAGACTATTTCCTATATATAATAGATCTATTTAAGGCGTGAAAGGTTCATTTGTAGAATTCACTTTTACCGATATAACCATATTTATATACAAGTATCTATCTATTACGACATCTTAGCGCAGTTAGGAATTACTAGGTACAAAAAGCGGCTTCGCCCGCTTAAATATATTGTTCGATTATGGCCATATTATACAACATTTTTACATGTTCTAACTCTCATATCAGAGACTTTGGGCAATCAAAATCAAAAATATTTTTTCAATTTTATCCACTACTTCCCGAGATTAGCGTGCTTAACCAAACAAACAAGCTTTATAATATTCATCCATATATTTCCTAAATATGATTTGTATTCACAACAATCGCTTCAACGCACCACTGCACTTTCAAAGTGCTTAAGGTTAGTCATTACTATTTACAATTTTTGTATTTGAATATCACTTTTTCTAAGAAAAACATATATTTTTTTATCTTTTCAGAGTTGTGGTTTTCAAGATAACCTTAAGTAATTTCCTTAACCGCACGTACTAAGTCACCTAAAATACTAAGTAGTTTGAAACTAGTTTTTTTATAAGTGATCTTATATTTTATTTTAGCTATCTATTCTGTATCCCGCACATAGTGGGCAGAGGCAGAGGGAACCTGGTAACCCAGCATTAAGACACTCCGTTTCCATTGAGACACCTTTATTCTCCAATTTCCGTAGTTCTGGCGGCATTGTGAGAGTGAGTGGTGGAACTCAACGCCGCGCCTTACCTCGTTACTAGAGTGAGGAAAAAAATATTAAATATTGAATTCCCTCCAGTGGGAACGAAACTCACATCCGTTGAGTTAACAGAGGCACGCCTGTGCCTGTGCCTGTCTTAGCCACCAATCATATACAAATATACTTTATATATATAAATATATTAATTATATTATAAGGACGAACATGAACGTTGACCTAACTGAAAATCGAATCCACTACTGTCGCGTATAAAGTCAGACTTTCCCCAATTGCATCACAGTGATATCAAATGAGTAATAGCTTCACTTTTAAAAAATCGTACATAAATGTGAACGTAGCGCAATATTAACCCACGCCTTTTGGAAGCCATCCAAGTTACCAAAGTATTTTTCTTTCCTAACTAAGGAATAACATTTTATTTTTATTTTCTTGGCGCTTCTGAAATTTTAATTTTACACGCTTCATCCCGCACAGTGGGGTAAACTGAGAGAACCTTGTATCAAACACTCCGTGCTTATATTCCCTCACTCCTTAACAATATTTTTCAATAACAATATGTCATATCCTCGAATGAGCATAGAACCCACTACCATTACGCTTGCAGCCAGTTGGCCTATAATAATAAATCGATTTTAATTGTAGATCCAATCTAAGACCTACCAAAGATCAAATCTGGTAGTGATATTAGCATTATACTTAATGTCAAGTCAATCTTATAGCTCCAAGGTGAAGCCTATGGACTGGATACTAATGATGTTTATTAAATACTAACTATTATATACGACTTCACCCACG
>FAPJ01066132.1:0-12344 GCA_001485985.1 Heliconius ethilla aerotome | reverse complement strand
AACGCAATGCAGAATTCGGCGTAAATTGAGGGATATGGCGTGAATCTAAAAAAAAAACCTTTTTATCTGTAAAAAGCGTAAAAAGTAATACAGATTTAAAAGTATAAACCATAAAATATACCGCTTAGGGGGGGAAAATACTTTCGATTTTAGAAACGGGATTACGTCGGAACCTCAACTGTACAAGTAGGTATGAGAGACGAGGCCTACCTTTTTAAATATTCAAAAGATTACAATTCTTTCACATTATCATTGCATTAACGGACTGGAATTGTCGCTTTTGTAACTTTGGTACGTAACTCATTGTTCTTTTCGTTTTTTTGTGTTAATTTTTTTTAGACTTTACTTTTTAACATTTTCTTTTTATGATAGAAATTTATAGTGTTTTTGGTTACCCTTACCCTGCTATGTGTGGAATACAGCGTTAATCTAAAAAACCATAAATACATATATAAATGCATATTAGTAAGATTACCTACTTCATAATCAAAAGGAAGAAAAAACGGTGAAAGCCACCGACTGGTAAGTCTTATAAGTCTTCATCATATAGGTAAAATACCTATATATATTGTAACGTCGGGCCACTTTTTCATATGTTCCCGCGGAACTGCACGGTTTGTATGGACATAATGGGACTGGCCGTCGAGCCAGTTGAAAAATATGTGATAATTGTTACCATTTAAAATTTAAATGTTGCCATTTTTTATCTTTGATTTATTATTGTTTATAGCTAATTACTTAATGCGTATTAAAAGACTTTTAGCTTAGTATTTTAAAATATTTATTTAATATGCTGGAAATCTTTTATTTTAAATATGCCAACCTCGTGCTATTTCGTACCTAAGAACGAAGAAGCAAAAAAAATGATTTCTTTCAATCTGGAATCGAATCCCCAACCGTCGTGTTTACAGTCAGAATCCTCATGAAACTCATTGAACGACATAGGATTGATTGATTCATCGTTGATATCGGATTTTTTCTTTAATATTAACATTTTCTTTCTTTTAAAAGCTGATTTAATTTATTGTGTAATAATTATCTTTTATTCATACGTTATAAGTAACGGCCGCCATTTAAGTTGGAGGCATTCACGTAATACGTTTTAGTGGTCTCGAACAAATTACACTAGCAATTATTAAAGTAATTATAAAAAAATAACTAAATAACCTGAAAACTGGCGAATTGTTTTCGATCATGCTTTATTTCATTATTTCTACATTTTTTGTGATATTAAGTACTGGATGTCCTTGAGATTATACCTTCTATATCTAAGAAAATAAAAAAAGGTATAAATGAAAATCATTCAAAGTTATCGGGTGCATAGTGGTGTAGTATTGTAGCCGTAGTTGCAAACGTGGCGGTTTCGGGTTCTGTCCCTATTCGGGGTAATAAATCGTTTTGATTTTTACGCTCGGATAAAATAAAGCGCGGCGTTGAGATTCGCCACTCATCACGAAATGTCTTGAATTTGGGTAGGAAGCGGAGAACTCTCTGCCTACAATGCTTAATGCGGGATAATGAGTAAAACGGAACAAAAAATCTTATCTTATCTTTTTAAAAAAAAAGATTTTTCTGTTTAATTGTTATTGTAATTTCGGAGTAATAATAATATGAAAAAAGGAAAAACAAACAAAAACAGTAATTATACTGCAATAACAGTTTCACCGTAAAAATAGTTACAATGTTCAAATATATGAAATACGCAAATGTATAAGCGACACGCTCTGATTCCCGCACAGTGCTTGCTCTATACGTGAATACTGTAGGTGTAGAGTAAGGGCATTTTGATTTTATATATGAATCGAAGTGTTCATTTGGTTCACACTGTTAATCTCAGAAACGATTAGTTAATTTTTTTTTTCTTATTAGTTCGTTTATTGAGGAAGACTATAATGGGCTATATTATTTTCGTATTACGTTAAACTTTACATAGCAGAATGTAGAACCTAATTCGTGAGGCATTGCGGGTTATTGGACGGAAGTCAACGTCGCGCTTTGCCTTCTTCCCAGTTCGAGGAAATGAAAATATTAAATCTTTTTTTATTCGTTTTTTGACCTACTTTTAAAACACTGCTTATAAAGATATATGTACAGGTTCAAATTAAAAAAACGTTAACTACCATATCTTTCCGATTGGTTCTCCCTACGTTAAATCGAGAAGACCGTTCTGGTGTAGCGAAACGGATCGAGAATTCCGAAACCGTCGACTTTAATTGACATGAAATCCGAAAATTGCATAAAAAATCGATTAAGTGAATCCTAAAGTGTTACAACACTAGCGTAGTGGTGGTTGTGATGAAATTTGTGTACTTAGCGGATATGTGGCAATATGGTAATGTAATTATAAAAAAAACAGTGACCTCAGTATTTTTTTATGTATATTATAGGCCATTGTAGCGCAGTGGCCATTTGATTGCAAATGTGATGGTTGTGGGTTCGGGAAAAAAAATGGGAAGCGGGAAACTGTAACTTTTTTTTTAGATTATCTCCACCTTCTTTCCAAAAAATGTGCATTGACAAAGCATAACGTTAAGTTTTTTTTATTTCATCACGCTGTATTCTGCATTAATAAACGTGTATTTTACTAATCAATCAATTATATATAAATGTCTAAATATTTAACATTTAAGAAAAATCCGTGTTTTGCACAGATTGTTATAGGAAAATGAACCTTGTACACGCGACTCACTCATGCATTCCACTGCGCGGGCTTAGACTAAATCCTCTTATGAAACCTTGCAGTTTGACATTAATAGAATATTCCTTTGTCCCACTTTTCTGTGTACCTACATGCTGGTGACTTTGTTTGCTATTTATTTTTTATTTCTTTTGTATATAACAGCGGCTAGGGGTGTAAATAGAACCCAGTACTAAGATTTTCCGTTCCCAATCGGAACGAATGGCGGTACTCAACGCTACGCATTGTCTTCTTACAAGAGCGATACAATGAAAATATTTTGTTATCCAAATGGGAATCGAACCTACAATCGTCGCGTTTACACTCAGACGTTGTGCCGTTGGGCTGCAATGGCCGCCGTTGGGCTGCAATGGCCTTACCTCTCAACGTAGAATTGCTTTATAGTTTATACAAATAACCAGGAATAAATAGATCTTTAGAAATATTCTCGAAAGCGCTATTATCAAGTGGTTCTTATGAAAATCTCTTTTATCCACTAGTATTAAAGCAGAGATACAGTTTAAGTCGGTCAAATGTTTAATTTGTGCAAACATGGCGCTCTCAGCTTCTCAGATAATATTTTACCGTCTTAATTAGTTCGTTGAATAGTTATGATATTGCTTCATCCCCTTTATGTTCCCTTGGGGGTGGATTTTAATATATATCTTTTAATAGATATAGTTTTTATTATTTTTCACTCGGGTGTGATGCTTCTTGATGTTTATGATCGTATTTTTTAGCGTCATGCTTTTTTTCTCGCATGTAGAGGATTGACAGAGGGAACCTTATGTCAGTCTCCCATTTTCTGCTCATTTTTCGAGATATGGCGTGTTAAGTGACGTAACTTAACGCCGGGCGTTGTGTATAATTAAAACTTATTTTATGTTCAATCTTACTGTGCCACACAAATGGATAACACCTATATGTAATGTTTCTATGTACGAATGTATGTAAATGAGCTCGCGTAACTTTTCAATAAGAAATATGATCTATAGCTAATTTAAGGCAACAGAAGCAGAAATATACTTATTTTGTCCTCCTGTTCGTGAAACTATTAGGTAATATTTACACCGAATGATTTACATGACACGAAGTGGCCTAATGCTTACCATGCACAGTGCTACTTAGAACACACGCGATAATAAATAAATTTGAATATAGCAGCCGTCGTGGTGCAGTGGGAACTGGTTGTGGGTTCGATTCCAATGAGGGGAAACGAATTATTTTAAGTTCTCCGTTCTAAAAAGAGAAAGTGTAGCGTTGAGTTTCGATAATGAGTATGTAATTCGTAAATTCATATGAGAAATAAAGAACGAAATTAGGCGGCCCAGGTTTCACAGTTTATAAAAATGTTAAAATTAGTGAGATTTAAACTCAATATTAAGAGACGCGGGTTCATATCCCGTTACGTTGAAATTTTTATGCATTTTCTAAAAAAAATATTTCTCTTTCTTAAGTGCGGAATAACTACTTAAAAAAACAATTCTACACGAAAAAAAATATTTACAAATATTTAGCTTAAATCGATCCAAAACGCATCTTCTTCCTCTTTGTGCCACAGTAAAAGCATGGCGCGAATACAAGCTATTAAAAGAATATCCAATGGAACTAAGTTATTATGCAGTGCTCATCGACCCACATTTCAGATATTATTACTTCAAAATTGGCCTCTGTTCCGCTTGTGTTTGAATTTGCTTCCACATTGTATATTGTTTGTCGGTTTCGCTTTTTTTTTACTTTTAGTGTTGAGTGATCTTTTGATGTATGTTATTTTAAAAACGTTATTTTTACTTTCCATTAAGACACGCTACCCACTTTCCGGTACCCTCTAGAAGCATTGCGTGTTGAGTGGCAGAACTCAACATCGCGCTTTGCCTCGATACTAGAGCGAGGAAATGAAAATATTAAATATTAAATATGTATCCTGTCAAGCTTACAGTCGCACATATAAGCCCCAGCGCCAAGGATGGCTTCAAATGGTTCTTAAAGTGTTATTCCACGCTAAGACTAGTTAAATATTTGTATTAAAAGTATTAAAATATGAATAATGTTTTTTTATTAAACTACTATAATATTATACCTATAGATAAATTATCTGCCAAGTATCATATTTGCTTTGAAACAAGAGACAATATAATTTTCCCATTAACGAAAAGGATCTAGAACTTTTCAAATATACAACAAGAAACTACCGCAAAAGATAGGTGCATATTTCATTCAAATAATTCTGTAGTAAATTATTCAAAGTACGAAAGAGCCGGATGGATCTAACAATGGACGTGACTAAAATGTGTATCCCGAATATGCTGCAAGTTTCACAATTTTATATTATACTAAGTTTTACCTTTGACTTTGCTGCCGCGGTCATATTGAAATACACATTGCATGAGGTAACTGTTACCTGGTAACTGGTAAAGTGGACAGACGTACGAAACGATCAACATTAGATAATCTGGCCAGTCTTGGCGCTGAGGCGCAAGCGTGTGAGTTGTAGATTCGATTCCCACTCGAGGAAGTGAAATATTTAATATTTTAATTTCTTCTCTGTGGCAACGAGGCTCGACGTCGAGTTCCACCATTCAACAAGAAATGCCTCCACAAATCATCGGAAAGTGGGAAACGGAAGTGTTTTAATGAAAACGGATTGGCTTAACACTAGGTTCCCAGGTTCCCTCTGCCTATCCTGCTATGTGAAAACTCAAAAAGGTTTTTTCGATTCAAACTACTTTTTTACAAATTATATATAAAGTTATATATTGTAAATATTTGTAATATTATTTAAATAAATGATATGAATGTATGTAATTACATTTATTGTATAATAATTAGAATACTCTACCAAGCGGTAGCTGTTGGGCAATCGATGGAAGGTTGCGTTCTCTATACTATACACATGCGTGAGTCAATATTGCAGTGTGAAAATATATTAAGTATCATATGTAGGCAAAAAGTATTTAAATACAATTGATTGTGTTCTTTTTCGGTCTTGTTACCAAAGCGAGAAATGAAAATATTAAATAATTCATTTCCTCGAGCAGGATCGAACCCATGTCCGTCGCGTTTATAGTTACACGTTTTTACCGACAACATCTCAAATTAAAGCGATTTTAAATTAAAATTTAAAATCTTTTTGTCATATAGCAGAAATTCTAATAATTAAAACTATAAATTCAATACCTAAGTTTGCCAAGATTCGTCAGCGACATTTACCTTAAATTTATGCTTCATGAATTTAAGCCGATTAGGCATTCGACTAGGCTAGTTCTCCTAAGGTGTGACCTAAAATCTTCTATCCTAAAATATGTGAGTCATTAAAAGTTAAAACAGTAACAAAGTCTGTTTGTATGTTAGAATTTTTAATATGTAGTTGTAACTTGTAAAAAAATTAATTAAATCACCTTCACGCTGTATCCCGCTGTAATAACTTCTAGTTTATGTAAATATATGTAATTTTTTTTTGTCATTTCGATAAACTATTAGATCATTTTTTTTCTCTCAGAATATCCTCCGTCCGTCCATCAATATCCATTGTTACTTTCCATATCAGTTGTAAACATGTTTGAACAAGTTTCAACATGCTTTGCCTGTCGATATATCAATACGTTTTATGCTTATGTCGTCGGTGGATATAAAGTATCAATTACAGCTGCTTTTGTGGCAAGTTCATCATTTTTTTAAATCTTTGGTTTTTAATTCTTTTTTTTTTAATATTATTAATAGTTAAAAGTGTATAATAATGGAAATAATTTACCTTAAATTTATGCTTCATTTATATTGTTATTAACGACTTCTTATAATATGAGACAATTATTTCGTTCGATAGAAAAGCGAAACTTAACGCTACGTTTTACTTTACCAGAGCGAGAAAACTAAGAAAAATAGCTGAATTATGGGATCGAACCCACGACTGTTTATCGGGGCATGAAAATATTATATATAAGTAAAACCGAGTCCGACCATCAGTTCAGAACTAACCAAGAAGGCAGCAGTATATTCTTACTCAATACATTCTAACCGAGTACACCTCGTGAGATACTGTAACCTTTTAAACGTCGCACGTTTTCTTGTGATACTTCGTATATGATATTAATTTGTATGGACAGGTAAGTCATTATGCAGGTGACTCTATGAGTTGAATTATATCTTTTTGTATGGAGATATTGTGTGTGTGTCTTTATAGTAATAGGTATGGAAGAGGATAAAGTGGCGCTATAAGACAGGTTGTGACTGTATATGCGATGGTTGTGGATTCTATTCGGAAATGAATGGCGTTGAGTGTTGCTCTCAACAAGCAATGTCTCGATTCGCTCTCGGTTCGTGGGAAATGGAATGGAACCTCCGGGGGGTCCTTATGCTTATGACGTAACCTTCCTCCATTGTCATCAATGCTGTGCTATAGAAGGTCAACCGAGGAGGGCCTGTGCCTATCTCACTTACCTCTCACTCTTGCTTCCCTATGATACAAAATAGAACACATAGACGTTTCATTTCCGTCGGTAGCCGATATTAATCAATATATCGTGAAGCGTGTTTCCTTTTAATACCTTTTACTGGAAACTAGAAAGACTTTGCATACAAAATGCATTACAATGATAGCAATTATTCACATCGTGTCCATAGGTTTCCTCGCATTACATTACTCGTTTGAATCATATTTCTTCTGTGTAATTTTAAGGTTGTTGAATTCCTTTACACAGCAAATAATTGTTCGGAAACGGATAACGGAGAGATGTGTCACTAAATTCCTGTCTACTTTGCATGATAAAAAGAGATGGAAATGTTTTAAAACATATCATTTTTGTATCTATAGGAAATCGTCATCATATAGAAGCATTAAGATATCCCTGGAATTAAATATCTCAATCTAGGTTATCCCCGAGTGGGAATCGAACAACAATGTAGTGACGGTTTTACTGTCAAACGTGTCGCTGCGCCATGACGGCCTTTAAAAACACTCCAGATATATAATGTGTTGAAAATGGCTTTTGTCATCTAATTAGTCCCAAAACAATTAAACGGAGTGAATTATCACTGGGCACTCTATGAAAAAGATATTCATTTTGAATCTGTATTATACCCAATTGAATAGTAACAATTACTTCTCATCGGACTCAAGATGGCTGACGTTGGCTCATTGTAGGGTTGTCTCTTTGTAATGCAAACACAATAATAGATTACTTATTAACTTATGAAGTATTTTAAGGGTCCCGGATAACTTAGATTGTTTATATATAGCTTATTTTCCTCTATAAATGGTATCATAGGGTAGTTCCTGAGATTAGCGCTAATTGAATGTCACAAGCTTTATAATAATGGTAAAGATAGATTAAGTGAAATAAAAAATGTGAACACGAATATTGAGTTAACTTAAATATTCTTAACATTATTCCACACTTAAGAAATCTAAATAAGTACATTAAATTACAATTTTCATAATCATTACTATAAATTATTGAATTGGGTTTGTTTAATTCTTCTCTATTCTTTTCTCGTGACAGCCCTACAACCCATTGTACAGAGATCGTCGATAGCTGGTCAGATGACAGCTTAGCGGACCTCTAATTAATGATTCCATATTACAAGTTTAATAATAGAGTAGTAATGTAACCAATGGCTTCGTGACGCAGTTGGAGAGTGAATGGGGAATCGACGTTTTTTGTTAAATTTAAGGTTAATGCTGTTAAAGTTGAGTAGAAAAAGGTGGGTACTCTGTCTCTGAGAAATTGCAAGCACTACTGTTATCGTGGGCGGCGAGGGCGTCCCCTGAGGGAATCGAACCTATGCTTGCGGTCGCTAAATTTCGCCACTTAACACGCAATGCCTCCAGAAAAAAACAGTAGGATCCAGGATCCCCCTGTCTACCTATATAGAGAAGTTAGTCAATATTATATTTATTTCTCTCAGTGATATAAAAAGAAGGTACATTGAACTTGATCTGCCAAAGCCTTCATTTTTTCTCACGGCCTTATAATGTTACTTGGTAGTGGTATTAAGATAGATTGGTATTGTAGGAGCTATTATTCTTATATTTAGATTTGGCGGCTTCGCCCGCTGGAATATTTATTCTTTTCGGCAACTTCTATTGAGAATTAATACTTTTTTTGCTTAGTTCATTACCCGAGGAAGGCTTTTGGTCGTAACATATAACATGTTAGTCAAACCATTCCCTTTGATATAATACCTACGATGAGATTTATCAATCGCAATTAGAATGCGTCATACACAACTCAGTTCATTTCATATTACTAAGGGAAAGTTTTTTTTTATCCGCCCTAGTAACGAGGCAAAGCCCGGCATTGAATTCCGCCACTCTTCACGCAATGCCTTGAAAATTCGGCAGTAAGTGGAGAACAGAAGGTCATAACAATATGTTCCCAGGTTCCATGAAACTAAAAAATATTTTGTTTGACATTTTAAAAGGCAGAACACTTTTTCATAAAAGCTAATTTCCTTTTATATTTAACATCTCATTTTAACTTATAAGGGTTGAAGCATAATAAATATATTTTAACTCGTCTCGCAGACGCTGAGATCTCAGATAAAATGCCAACGGATTAGCGTCAGCTCTATGACACGCTGATTAATTGACATCGTTAGAAAAAATTAAGAATTAACGCTGTTGTGACACCATTGAAATACTTTATATTCTTTCATACTCTTTTCTTAAAGAGTTACTTTCATGAGAAAAATATTGTTGAAATAATAAAATCGTTGTAATACCTTTGATAGCGAGCAAAATGAGGGTAGCTACATTATTATGTTAGCATAACGATTGGAGTTTCGCTTCTTTGTAGCTCACGTAAACAGTGTTGCCGATCACAACTAGTTCATAATATTACTGTTTTAGCTTCACGCTCATCCCGCACAGCAGATTAGTTAGAGCCTAGTAACGTAGTGTTAAGAGTCTCCGTTTCTATTCATTCATTTCCCATCCCCTCTTTTCGCACAATTCTGGAGGCTTTAAATATTGAATGGAGGACTTACCGCCACGCTTTGCCACAATGCCAGAGCAAGAAATGAAACCAAAATTTTTTTTTCATAACACTAACACTAATACTAACTAACACTTAATTAACGACAAATTTTGTCAAGGCCACTATACAAATTGTATAATATAACAATTTATAACATTATATTGTATTGCAAAAATATTTTACAGATGAAGGTCGCCGGTACTCGCCTTTCCGGTAAGAGCTCACGTAATATAGGGTCATCGTTAATTAAATAGCGTAGGTACGGCTAAGTGCTGCCGGTGCCTCCTTACCTCCTTTACCCTCCATATCTCTTTTGATGACATGTATTTTAATTAAATTGTTATAATAAATTTGAATTTATTATTTTTGTTTTGTAGGTTTAATTGGTTTTTTTAGTATTCTTAGTAGTTTTTTTTAAGAAATGGAAATATAAGATGTAAATAAATATTTCACTTCCTCGAGTGGGGATTGAACCGACAACCGTTGCGTTACAGTCACACCCTTGTGCCGCTGCGCCACGACGGCCTCATACAATTTTTTTGGTAACTACTACTACTAGGTAATTTCACCTAGTTTCATGAAATCTTTATAACTTCTTATTCTAATTACTGTATAATTGCTAGAAATTTTATTGACAAATTTCTCTACTCATACATTTGATAAGGGAAACGAACGCTTACGCTTTATGTGAATTACGGGGAAAAACCCACGACCTATAACCCTCACACTTATAATAACTACTGAACTCAAATAAACAATACAAATGTACAATGCGTTAACAATGCGTTTAACATTACAGCTTTTATAAGTAAATATTATTTTATAATGTAATGAGATAAAATTGATAGTTTTAATAAACATAAGTTTATGGATGTTAGTTCATTTTGCATCTTTTTTATTTTCGCTATTTTCCGTGTTTAGAAGGGTAGGCAGTGAACCTAGGGTTAGAGCACTGCTGCTGCATCTCCACATACCACCCAAATTTCGAGACATTCCGTATTGAGTGACGAAACTCAACGCTATCTCTATCATCTACTGGAAACATTTTTCTAATATGAAAGTTTTCTAGAAGAAAGAACTCGCAAAGTTTCTTAATGCGCTACAGGGTTTTGTATTATTTAAAACATCTTGACCATGACTTCACCTGATACTTAAAAAATATATGTAAGCTTATACATATATATTTTTATAGAATCTTTTAAATAATTACTATGTCTGGTAAATAGTAAAATCTTTAGTACAAGTAATCACAATAGCTGGCAAATACTTTTAAACGTGATTGCAAAGGGGAAACCCGCCGCCAGATATTGATTGAAACCAAAACTGGACGATCAGTGACCGTGTCACGCGTGTTTTATAGCTTTACTAGCTATTTAGCTTTTTATACTACCTATATTGGTTTTCTAAGAAAAAGACAGTCAAGTACGAGTCGGATTCGCCTATTGAGGGTTCTGTAATCATTGCAGGGTTGTAAGTATACGGGAAAGTTGTACAAAATTTGATTAACTTAGGTTTGGAGACGCCCATCCACTTGTTTTATATAATTGAAATGATATAGCGTGGCGTTAAGTTCCGCATAAGTTCTGACAACGTGTTAAGTTTTAAAAATACGGTTTATGTGGAACGGAATGTTCTAACACTAGGCTCTATCTGTCCTGGTTGGAGACAGCGTTGAGTTTTACATTTATATATATGTATTTATCTATATAGACTAAGAGTAAAAACAAACGACTAAATTATATAGGATATTTATAGTGCACAAATTACTCATCAGAAATAGCTTACTCATTTTAGTCACTAAACAAAAAGCCCCTATTTTCATAACAATTACTATAATTATGTTTACTCACCCATTCACATACGTTATCTACTCCGTACCCAACAAAAGGGCCAATCCATTTTAGTTTCTAAATAACAATTGTATGTATTATAATTTACGTCAAAAAAATAAACTACTTTTTATTTTGTATAAAATTATTTGATTATACAAAGATTAAATTAAATAATAACTAACTTAAGTAACCAAATTATATGAGAAAATTTATTTAAACATTTAAAGTAATGCATTTTCCAGATGGGCATCGAACCCACAATCTAATTAACAATTTCCTATAGCGCCACGTCGGCTGTAAATAAAAACGTGTATTTGTTTCCATAATAACACACTATCTGAAAACACCTGCCGGTGACAATAACTGTTTTCCAAAGTAAATTCACCTTTTATGCAGTTTTTAAATTATTTTTTTTATTTACTTGCGAAAATTGCCTTTTAAATTGTCTGTGTAATTTTAAAATTTTAAATTTTTTTTGGTACCTTCAGTATGGGTATTGTAAATGGTTATTTTGTTAGCTTCACGCTGTATCCCGCAAACAGCAGGATAAGACCTAGCTTTGAAACACTTCTTTCCACACTCACTGACCAATTTTTGAGACTTTGTCTTGTTACCAGAGCTAGGAAATGAAAATAATTCGTTTTTTTAATGTGAATGCAACCTACGACCATAATGTTTTTAGCCAGATGCTTCTACGTCTTGGCGGCCTCGTGGTTATTTTAAATGCCCATAAAGTTGACAATCGAAAGATTTTTAACCAAGTTCTTTAGTCTTTGCATCTAAAAAATCTATGGGTAAAATACCGACATTTTTTAAGCTTAAGCTTCACCAGAAACGTTTTTTACAGCAATTAAGTATTTT
>FAPJ01065479.1:0-10074 GCA_001485985.1 Heliconius ethilla aerotome | reverse complement strand
TTACAATTTATTTATGTTGTTGTCATCTAGGAAAATATTATTTTTCAATTTTCCGCAAAAGAGAACGACTAATAAATAAGATATTCTCATAAGTCAGACATTGTATTGCAATTTTATCAAAACACTCAACTATGTAATTAAGAATCATTGAAAATTTTGCTTGATTGCCTCCCATTTGTCCAAATAATAATTAATTCAATTAAAATAATAAATTATGCACAATTTCAGTATCCAGATGGGTACTTAGAGGCGGAAGCGGAGAAAGAAGCTCAGAAAGAGAAAAAAAGTAAGACCAAGGTAAATAAAAAGAGAGCTTTACGTAAGAGTAATATAACATCTTCGGAATCGGAGACATCGCCGCCATTGAAAAAACGTAAGACACAGGAACAGAAGAAAGGTATTGTTAAATTCAATGTATTCTTATAATGTTACAGATAACTTAAACAACATTACAAAATTAAATACTATTTAACTATTATTTTTGTGTTGAATATAATAATGTATAGATAAATGGATACAATGTTATATTTATTTTTTTATTAGTATATTATTTAAAATTTTATAGAAAACGGTAAAACTGCAGAGACCAAAATCCCGAGCATGTTTATAAAAAGTCCTAAATCTAAAAAGAAAGATAAAAGCAGCTTAAGTCCAGAAGAGAGAGCCTCCATTGTTGCTGACACACTCAACAGCAAACTGTGGGATGAATGTTTACAAATATGTGACAAGCAGGGGAAAAAGGTATTTAATATCGTTGATCAAATTATATATTTTTTTATTTTGTTTTTGCCCCGCATAAGCAGGGCGGTAGAGAGAACTTAATGTTAAGCCACTCTGTTCTCCAGGCACCGTTCAATTTTCGAGACTGCGTGTTCGGTTACGGAATTCAACTCCTTCCAGACTAAAATTATTTTTTTCTTACGTTTTTTAAATAGAAATTCATCGAGCATGTAACACAAGTTTTCCTGTGTATTATATGTCAAGAGGTCGCCGTCAGTCCTGTCACTACACCATGCTTACACAACTTTTGTATGGTATGTAAATTATTATTAGTTTTTATAATTCTTATACGCGAGCCATTCGTAGATTATTTCCTAGTTTTTTGCTTGTTCATCTCATCAGATTTGTTCCTTTTGAATTCATTGGATGTTTCGTTTTTTATACCAATTTGAAGTTAGTTTAATTTTTAAAAAAATATATTATAACATCATAATTTGAATTAAAATATTTATATATTCTGTTTTATTGAAATTGTAATAGAAAAATATTTTGTAATATATTTCATATTAATATAATTGATGAAAAATATTTCAGGCGTGTTTGAAAGTGGCGTTCACGTCTACCAAGTCACTGACATGTCCTTGCTGTCGACAGAATCTATCTAAAATGGAAGTTACTACAAACGACGAATTAATGAAAGCATTACGCACTATCCTTACAGGATATGATGTAGGAAAAAAGTAAATAATGATGAAACCAATGAAACGAATTCTGAACTGAATTCTACATTTATGTTAGTAAACTAAGATATTGACAGTAAATATATAGCTTTTCTATCTTTCTTGCCAAATGATTATTTATTCTTGCAAATTGAAATTGCAAATATCCTCAAAGAGATGATAACAGCGTAAATAAGTTAACGAGCATATAAGACTTTCGATGTAACTTAATAAGAATGTATAGTTTTCAAGACGCGTACGTTTGAGTACGTACAAGTTTTTATACTTTTTTAACAAAAGTAATAGAGTCTTTCCTGCGATGTAAAATCTATAACGACAGTATTTGACCATATATTTACTTTTAATGTCATATTTGTTTACTAAGTAGAAATCAGTTCTCTATATAACGTATATTTAGAGAAAGCGAAAGTATTAAGAGCACCTGTTTTCATACATCTTAATGTTTAATTGATGTTGTAACTTTTAAATAATGTAAATGTGATATTATTTTAGTGCTCACTTTACAAGACAATGCCCGAATTTTAACGTATTGTAAACCTATATACAAAGAAAATCTACTGAATATCACTAAATAAGTCTTTTAAACGATTCAACATATCTATGTTCAGTCTTTTTCTAGAAGAGCTGTAAAAAATAATAGATACAGCGTCGAGTAAAACGGCTTTAGATAAATTCAGTGCATTTTCTATGAATTATGTGTGTAACGTTATATCCGGTTCACATTTTTGTATAATAACTATTTTAAATACATCTATGTGACTATTGATGTTTTTCGTACATATTTATAAGCGTGTGAACGGATTACCTCATTACTATTATGTTTTGACCATAAAAGGTCACAAGTTCTATTATAAGTATGCAATTAATTTTATCTTTCATTTAATTTATGTATAAGATTAGGATGTATGCAACGAGTATTGAGTATTGAAGTAATTTTTTTTTATTAAAAATTAAATTGAACAATTTGTACTCAAATTTCGAGGCAATAACATTGTATTAGATAAGTATAGGTAGTAATCACTAACTATTCCAATGAATCATAGGAAATTTTATTTTTTTAAAAGTATATATAAATCATCCATTTCAATTTATATAACATCTCTGAAATTATAATGGGAAATCCCATTATACAAATCATCCATTATAAAATATTCATTTTCCACTTCTTTTAATGGTTACAATGAAATAAATGCGACGTCACATTCGATAATATGATTTCTTATTGGAATTTATACTTAATATGTTATAATTTGTTTTTCCATATTAATCATTGCACTAACAAAGGAAATTTCAATTTGAACCTATGATAATATTTAATAAGGACTCCATGCCTTGTGCGATTTAAAATGACTTTTTATGTAATCAAAAAAGTCATTAAAATATAATGTAAGATATCATTTTCAAAGGTAAGTTCCCACAGACAATAATAATTTTAAATATTTTGTCTAAGATGAAATTTCCTTTCAAACAACCTATCTTTTGTTTTTTTCTGATTCTAATGGTAATGAAAACATAGTTAGTTCCTGTTAACATTTAGTTACTGTTAACATTTCAGAGTAACTGTATTTACATTTCAGAGTACAAAATAAATTTAAGTGTTGTTTGATTTAATGATAGCTTTATTATTAGTATTATTTTAAAGATAAGTGAACCTTCTTATAACATTTAATATTTAGTTAACTGGACGTCACGGCGCTACGCGACGATTGTACTTTTTTTCGATTTCTTCAGTCTGATGACTAGCCCTGGCTAGTTCTTCAAAATTGGGATATGTTGAGGAACAGAGTTTTGCACTAAATCTACCTTGCTATATAAAGGATGCACCGTGATAATAAAAAATAATTTAGTTTAACTCTACCCCTTCTCAAACAATATAATTTCAATATACTTGAGAATTTAATTTTCTTTAATTGAATTGTAATGAATGTTAAATATTAATTGCAGGTCATTTAAAATGATTTCGATCGTTAATTGTAGTTGACTAGTGTAATAGCTATCTTACTATAGTTATGTAACGGACATAACTTTGAACTGGTGTAGTTCAAAAGTTCAGGGGTTCCCTAACTTAACCCCGGTGACACTTGCATAAGCACATCGATATTACGATCGTAAGATATTAAATGTTGATGTTAGAATAGAATCTCAGGGTCTATTACTTAATACTTCAGTTAAAATTTTAATATTATATAAGCAGGCCATTGATTGGTTTTGGAATTTAACGCATCAATTGTGAAGAAATTTCGCTTATCTTACTTAGGTTATTCATAAAAGATAGTTTTGAGTTGTTTGTTAAAGCGTTGATTTGCCTAATAAATATACCTATTAAAGAGGTAGTTTTATTTTAAATAGAATTTGTTGAATACTATCAAACAATACAGCGTTGAGAAGTGTAGATCATGTTTGTTCCAGGAGCACATTTTTTGTAATTCTAATTTATATGTATACATTTTTACTAAGAAATTTTTAACTTAACTTTAAATTCTCTTGTGAACGATTGATTTGCATTTTTTAAAGTTTTTCTTTATTACAAATGAAACATTATAATGGTTTATATCAATCAGCTTCACGCTGTATTCCGCACGCAGCAAATATTTCAGTTCCTCCAGTGGGATTTAAATCCACAACCGGACGCCGCGAACGCGTTTACAGTCACACACTTGTCCTCCACGACTGTCTTCAAATTTTTACTTCCATCCATGCATACTCTAAATATTTTCTTTTCATTTAATTAAATGAAAATACTACACACATTATAATTCGAGTTGAAAAAGTGACAATTATTGTTGTGTGTTATCATTTCAGTTATTTATTTCAAGGCTCATTACAAAGATGCTATCAACAATGCAATGCCTCGAAAAAGGTGGAAAGTGGGAAACGTAGTGACTTAACACTAGGTTCCCTCTGGCGGGGGTGTGGGGTACAGCGTGAAGCTAATTTGATACTCGATGAAGATAAATTGTGAATTTTGATTCTTAATCCATAATTTCGACTAGGAATAGGAAAAAAACAAGAATTTTTTTTATATCTATTTATTGTGGGTCACAATCCCATACACAATAATAAGCTCTGAGCACAATATCACGATATATCAATATCTTGCACAACGTAATTAAACCAAGACATGTATGTCCTAATGAATACTTCTATTATAACATCACAGATTCATTATTAATAAAACGACCCGATTTCAGTAGTTCATAAGGATAATAACAATATGCTGTAAATATTTGTCTATATGCCCCTTTAATTAGTTTGGAGATATCGGATTATAACAAATTAGATATGTTATTATTTTGTCAATTAACAATTTTAATTTTTTTGATCTAAGAGAATTCGTAAATATTTTACTGTATCTGTTTTTTTAAGGACTGAACAGTTACATTCATTATTTTGGAGACATGTATGAAGTTGAAGTTGGTTCGGGGGCGGAACTAGCTGTTTTATATAAAATTATGGTATCTTCTAAAATTTCTATTTAAATTAGTAACTAATTTATATACACATTGTTAAGACCAACTTTGAAGCGCGACCTTAGGCAGATCCGGCCAATATAACAAGAATATAAATAAAATATCGAAGGTAACAAATTTAGGATTATTACAATATTAACAAACAATATAAATTAATAAAATTTAGTCAATATACAGCCTGAGGAACACAAGAAGACATTATATTTTAACGATGATAATACCATACGATCATGCCTATTAAGTATATGAAATCTTTTATCCGCTATTAATATATTTTGGTTTGGATGGGAAACAAAATAAAATATATTTATATATTTTAATTTAACAACTTCTTCTTGTCTAACTGAGGCCGACGATATATATTTGTGCAGGACGTCCAAGTGTACTTATTTACTTAGTCTAACGAAATGCCTTTCCGTTTCACGACAAATTCTCACTGTCAATATAATACTATGCTTAATACTACTCTTACATCTTACAATACGTGGCTTTCGGGAATCAACAATTCTTGTAAAAGTAACAGAGGCGGTGGATTTATATAATTCTAATGCAATTTTTAAATCTGATATAAATAGCCAAGGAAGACGCAACAAACACTTAAATTATAACGTCAAACGAAATTTCTATAATATAATATTTTAACTGCAAATTAGATGGGGAAGGAATAAAAAAATATAAAGAAAAAACGACATAGGTAGTGCAAAATTAAGCTATTTTGGCGTTACATAATATTCCGATAAGTATTTATAATACTCTTATTTACATAATATATTACATATTTAAAACAGAGCATGTAACAAATAAAAAAAAACAAAAAATGTCTCAACTATTCCTAAACCTAGTAGTGAAGTCCGAGTCGCAAGTTTGCTAGCGTACTTTGTATGCCGGACGGCTCTACGATAATGGCACTAATACATAACTATTAATAACTAAGGCATGAGGCTTGTTTCTGTGACTGCAGTGAATGGTGCTTCAGTTGTATTGAAAACGTGCCCATGGCCGGAGAACTTGGAGATGATGCCCTCTAAAGAGGTCCAGGTGCCGACGACAAGTCCCAGAGCCCCGAATAGTACGACGATGGCGTTTTTAATGATCATCCTGATCCTTTCAGAGTCAGATACGTAATACCAGTAGGTGCAGCTTTGTATGAACGCGGGGAAGGCGAGCCCCAGTGCGGACAGACACAAGGCGCCAAATAGCGATATGAAGAGATCCAGCTCAGGCACGGCCGCGGCTATTCCAACTGTAAAGTGACAATATATACATTTTATAAGAGTAGAATAAAAATATTTGAATTTAATTCATAAGTGTACCATGTGAACCGATATTCAACTTATTATGACTGTTTACTGTTTTACTGTAGATGTGTCGAAAGACATTTTTTACCGGAGCGTTTGGCGCCGTGTTCTCTTACTACCTCGCTAGGGATAGGGTAAGTAATACCAGTAAAGACTGGAAAAATCTAATTGCTTTATCAAAAACATTAAAATGATAAGAAACGGAAATACATGTAAATGTGTAAATATTTACTTATTCATATTAAAATAATCGTATTTTGAAATTGTCAAAATTAAATAAAAGTATCTATGACTAAAAAACAGTTCAACTTACAAGTAACCAGCACTATAAGAGTCCTCAAGACGTATTCCCATAAGAGACGGTGATTGCTGTTCAGCAGACGGACGCCGATGTACTCATTCCACAAGATGTCGATGGCCACGTAACAGGCAAGACCGTGCGTGATGAAGATGGCGAACGCCAGGAGACACTGAACCACGCTCGCGAGCCTGGATTTAAATAAGTCACATGAAATATTATAATAAAAAAAATTAATGAGGTATATATTTTGCAAATAATATAATGTTTTAATTATATTTTTTAAATCTAAGCATTAGGTATTGTCCGGATAAAGCCTCTATCTCTGTTTAATAAGTAACATTTTGCAATTTCCATCGAAATTGGAACATGTTCAAACACTCAGTCTAATTATCAAACGTCCAGTTAACTTTTTTATATAGTTATAGATAGATACATTAACTACGTACGTCTCAGTATCTGAAGGCAGGTTGAGAGTAATGCTGCCAGCTGCCTTGCTACCATATTGTAGATAACCGAAAAGCCCCATCCCCACGTACAGTATTATGATGCTTATCATAGCACGATTCAAGACTCCAAATTTGCCAACGAAGTCCTTAGGAGTTTTCATTTCATTTTCCAAAGGTAAAATCTGCAAAAAAACTTGAATTATAAGTAAAAAAATTATACCTAAAACATATATTTTTATTCGTCAATAGGTTTCAACGTATGTAATTAGTTTATTCGTTGTAAATAAATGCAAAGAAATTACATTAACTATGTTAATATTTACATAAGTTATCGCCACCTATAAAGTAGGGAGTACTAATAATTAAATACGAAATGAAAATTACGAATTAGTTAGTATAAAATATTAGATAACTGTCACTTGTCACTTAATAAAATGGATACCTACTGAAGTACTTATATTACATTAGGTAATAGAGGTAATATAACTTCAATATAATTTACATCGAGAGGCACTTCCATAAAAGAACCTCTCGTTGTTCTTACAAATAAGACATTGAGAATAAGAAACTATATTCTTACCACACCAATAGCTTCCAAAGCAAATAGCACGGTGCCAAAGAAGAGTGGGAAGTCTCCAATTTTTCCGGCGGGCAATTTCCCGTCTAAGGAGGGGGTATCTCTGAATATGTAATACAAAATGATTCCGAAACTGACGATGGTCACCGCATTAGCTATAGCCGAGAACGGCGCCAGGTACTTGAGATCCTTAACCCAGTTGATAAGAACCAGAGGCAAAAGGATGTATAGCATCACTTCTGTGACGGTAACAGACAGTTTGAAGTGTTCTATCAAAACGTAGTGTATATTTTCGGACACGAAAACTACATACACGCAACATGTGCCGATCTGATAAATAAGGAGGAAAGCGTTCACCACGTGCCTGTAACAATGTATAAAAGTATTTTATAGATTACATATATTATAAGTATATAAGAAACCGTCATGAGGCAGGGATACAAATGTGTGACTGTCGTGTACGCAACGGTTATGGGTTCGATTGCCTTCATTTGATCTGGTATCATGGCACAAAGCGCGGGTTGAGTTCCGCCACTCAACACGCAATGCCTCGAAAATTCCACGGTAAGTGGGGAAAGGTGTGTCTTAACACTTGGTTCCTTCTGCTTTCTCTGCTATAAGCCAAAAGAAACAATACTCTTTGTTTAATAAAAAATAAACAGTAAACAAATATATTGCTAAGGAATCAAATATCATAAAATCGGTATATTTATATTCGTAGATCAGCACTCCTGGTTATGTTAATTTATAATTAACCCGTCGAGAAACGGCCTTCACATTATAATAATCAAACGGGTACGACGTGAATGTTGATGTTGACTTGCAGAACGAAACCTCTAGAGTACTGAAGGGAATTGATGAATATTATTTGCATACATAGTATATATGTATAGGAAATCTACCTACGTATATAAAATTCTTACGTTGCTGGCAAGTAAATGACAATATGGGGCATAGAAAAAAATTGATGTCTCAATCGTGAAAACAAGTGAGCAACTACTACTGAAATTCTAAAAAAATTATTAACATATTAAGACTATTATTTTTCTATAAACAGTTGCACAAATCATCATTTTCTTATATAATAAAATACTTTTGTGTAGAACTTACGCGGCGTAAGGTGCACAGGCCTTGCACCAGTCGGGGCCTTCAGACAGCGCTGCCTCGGCCGCAGCAGTGTACGTCAGGGAGGGCACTTTCCCCCGCTTGCATAAAACGTAGCAGGAGTCCAACAGCACATGTATGCAGTATGTGCACAGCACCCCGATGACAATGGTTCCGATAGTACCCACTACGTACCCCGATTTAGAGAAGGCGTGAGGCATTGCTAAAATACCCGTACCTAAACTACCTTTTAACAAATGCAGGAGGGTTTCTGTGTTTCTGCAACAAAACGAGTAAAATAAGTGCGTTATAGATATAGTAAGTAATCTATATTTTAGTTAATAATTGGAGTTTCACTAGCTTACACTGCAATGTTGACACAATAAACTAAATACATGTTGCATATTTCATTGTGATAAAAAAGTGGTAAGTATGTCAGTCTTATATGAGATACATCGTTCAGTATTAGTGTACGATCATCTACATTCCACATACAACAAGAGCTGTTAAAGTTCTCAAGATTTTGAAGTAATCTAAACTTAAGTCGAGTACCTACTTTTACTCGTAGATTTATATAAAATCAGACTACTCATATACAATTACGTAGGCATGTAGATAAAACGCTAATACAAACGTTATGTTATATAATGCTTATGATTTACATCTATAAACAATATACATAGTATATATTTTAGTATGAGAGCAGTTACCTCTGTTATCATGGAAATGGTTAATAGTTTATGCAAAAAATATTTTTATTTATAATTTTCCTTTATATTTTCAATTAAATACTCATTCTTTTTAATATTTCAAAGCATAGAATACAATTTTTTTATCTATATTTAGGGCGCATACCTTTTTTTTTATTAACTAAATACCTACATAAAACTAGTTAAATATCATTGTTAGATTCGGTTCTATAATATTTGTAACAGATACAGTTTTTATATAAGAGATATCAATACGTTTTAGGAAAAGTTGATAAACGTGAGGAGTACTTTCTGTTGACATAAAAAATGAGGGTCTAATGTGGAACCCCAGCTGCCCAGCTAAACTTTATGAGACATAATGAACCGGCTTAAAATAAATTGTTCTACGTGTTGTGCACTTGCTGATTACGTTTGAAATCTGAAGGATCTAGAATATTTAATGTTTACGTGGTATTACTAAAAGAAATCACAGGCACCTAGGTACCTACATTTTCTTATAAACATAATTATTATTTAGAATTGCTTTCTTATTACTTCAATACTAATAATATAAATCTAAATGGAATAATTCCTTTTGTGCTAGATAGTATGTCGGTGTGTGGGCTCATAAACGGTAAAGGTACACAAAAATTATATGTTCTTCTTCAAAAGTTCGTGATAGCTAAGGGGTTGTCCATTAATCACGTGAGGCTTGAAAGGGGGGGGAGG
>FAPJ01064578.1:6575-19090 GCA_001485985.1 Heliconius ethilla aerotome | reverse complement strand
AAGTGCTTTGCAAACATACATTACTTGAATAATCCAGTAGTTAAAGCGGGCGAAGCCGCAAGAGGGTCGCTAGTTCTGTTATAATTCGATTCTCACCAAACGCCTCGCGGTCGTCATTTGTCCACCTCCAACTTGTCAACTCTAACTAAATTATATGATAATAGTAATTAGAATTCCGTTAGTTGTCTCGACTTTAGTTAATTTCATAATATGAAAAACTTGTCGATTTACTCGACGCTTATTAAAATTTGTATGTTTTTAAATTAGTAAACTTTATTATTTTTTTTAGCTTCACGCTGTACTCTGCATATTGCAGAGTGAACCTGGGAACCTAGTATTAAGACACTCCGTTTCCATTGAAATATTTCGTTTCCCCACTTTCCACCGAATTCTGAAGGCATCGCATGTTGGGTGGTGGAACTCAAACTTCAACTCAACTCTCGTGCCGAGTGATCAGAAGGAACGATCATTTTTCCCACTTCCTACCCAATTTTCGAGATATTTCCTACTCTGTAGCGCAATTAAAAGCAGTGCTTTGTCTTATTATGCGAGATATAAACGAAAATAACTCATTCCTGGAGTGGGGATCGAACCCGCAGCCGTGGTCGAGCGACAACAGTTCCAAATATAAATTTTTGGAAATTAATTACTGTCCAAGAATATATTATTCTATTTCTCCATAAGGAGTAATTAGAGTAGAGGCACAGTAGCATTTATACTGTGTAATATTCTTACGTAAACAACCCAACATTTATATAAATAAATACAAGTACAAAAGAAAATTTAATTGGAAAAGAAATTTGTTAACAACACAACTGAAAACGGTCCACCAAATCTAATAGGATTCCATTAGAAATAAAAGGAGCCAAGTTAAGAATGCGTAAAAACGTTTTTACGTTATAAAGAAAATGTCTTTAAAATTACAAATTGTTCTAATTATCTTACGCCTTGTTCCAGATAAAATAAAATATGTCCGTCTCAGCGTTCAGGAGGAAGAAGCTGCTGTACGTGTTCAACGTTTTCTTTGGTAATGTGTTTACTTTATTTATTTTTCTTTTGTTGTTTGTGTTGTTTCTTTGTTGTTTTATGTTAGGGTATAAATTTTAGGTGTTTGATGTTCTTTAAGAATGTAGGCAAGCGAGAGATACGAGTATATTTAATATCTTTGACTTTTTGTTAGAGCAACTAAATAAATAATCAAAGTCAATAAATTAATAATTTTTTACCGTTATAAAATGTTTGTCTGGTGTGGAATAATAAAATTCTTTACTCTAAGCCAAGTACAACTATCTATTACGATTTAGAATAAAAAAATATTATATTGCGCTTTAAAGCTTAAAATTTTTAATATTTAAATAGTAAAGGAAAGTTTTGATTAGCATTTTTTTTCTTTGCAGATGTGAACCAAAGCGGAACCATTGAAAGGAAAGATTTCGAGTTAGCGATCGAGGTAAATAGATTTTTACTCTGTTTTATTTATAACATCGAGCAATTGTGGCCAAGTGGGAGAGTGTCCGAATGTAAACGCGACAGTTGTGAGTTCGATTCCCACTCGAAAATTTTACTCAAGCTACATTAAGTAAAATTTTCGAACCAAATATGTTAATGCTAAGTGCTCTCTACCTATCCTGGTTTGAAGGTAAAAGCGTGAAATCATTTTTTTAATTATTTATGACGAATTTTGCAAAATAATAAGATTTAAAATTCAACAGCTTTTTAGATCACCTACATTATGTTTATTAATTTAGAAGTAATTTTTGTATTGCCAATTCATTTTTGTTTAGTCACAACTGTTGCAAATGCCATAATACAAACAAAGTCAATTCATTGCTTTACATTCCAAATCAACATTTAAAAAGCTAATTTCTTTTCTAGTTAATTTAAAAATTCTAAAGGCGTTTCTTTGAAGGTATGTGACACGGCGCTGTCCAGGCAAATTAGTTTTTAAGTTGTAGAAGACTGGGCGCTCACTTTACTACATTCAAGGAATTCCAATGACTTGAGTAGCTCCATTGTAATATTCTACAGTCTATTTCATTATATTAAATGGATTTTTATTTATTTTCTTCGTCTTGCATTTCTGTAATCTTATTCAAGACGAAGAATTTAGTGATAAATCACTTTCTTGTTATCTTTTGAATAATTTTGATGAAACAAAACATTTTTTCACATATTCTTCACTTTGGAGACTTAATTATTTTCATTTCTTCATTTTCTAACAATACACACGCGCCGTCGAATTTCGCCAGTCTCGAAAATTTGGCGGGAAGTGGAGGGTTCCTTTGTGTTAGTAGTATTATTATAACATTTTATTTACAAAAAAATATCTATAAAATCGTAATATTAATATTACATTTCTACTAATATCTAGAAAATCTGCCATCTTCGCGGATGGAAGCCGGGAGACACGAAAAACACGGAGACTCACGAAGTGATGATCAAGATTTGGGAGGGACTGAGGAAGAGGGCTGATTCTAACAAGGATGGACAGGTATTGATTGTTTCAAGATATATTTTTAAAGGGATTGAAGGTGACGAAACGGAGTGTCTTGTCACTAAGTTCCCTCTAGCTACCTTGTTATGGGAAAAACCGTAAAGCTGTTTTTTTTTATATTACTGTACTTGGTGGTAATAAAGACTGTAGTAAAACCCTCTATAAGACTTCAATACCTAATCTAAAGCTAAAATAAAAGCTTTCAAAGAGAATATCTGTTGTTGGTACGTGCTTAATCCTCAGACAAAGTTGTTTAATAGGATTAAGCGTCTTAAGCTTACACGTATGGAATAAATGTTGCGGTGGAACGTGAGATAACTGATTTTTGTTGTTACTGGATATGTAATAGATACATATATAGATTGAAGAAAAAGTAAAAAAACAACAAAAAACGCTTTTTTTACACCAAATAATATAGGTTTTATGTAATCTTCTCAGTCCTATAAGTTAAATGAGTCTAAAGTCGAGTAGCTTACTTGAATACTATTTATTTATTTATTATTATAAAAGTAGGTACGTAAGTAAGAAAATTGTGAAATTGACCTCTAAAATAACAATTTCATAAATTACTTTCTAAGAAAAATTCTTAACATTAAGTAAAAGACCGTTAAGGCGAAATTTCCCCAATAAAAATAACTTTGCTTGACATTTTACGAACAAATGTCACTTTATCTCATGGACTATCATTGTTTTTGTAACGACAATGGCCCCGGCGAGGGTGTTTTGAATACAAATTGCAGAAAAAAAACAAATATTTTATTGGTATCTTGATCTGAGGGGTTGAATAGTTTTGGAGGCTTATGCATTTAAAAAAAGTTAAAAAAATACGCACGTTTCACGCTTTTCCCGGATAGCAGAGTAGGCAGAGGGAACCCAGTGTTAAGATACTCTAACCCCCGATTTCACATGCGCTTTCTGTCTATTGAAGACTTACGTGATACAATACGGTGTAAATGTTTGGAGAAAAGATATTATTTCCTCGTTTCATAATTTTGAAGATCTAGAATCCTTACGTATATAAGTAAAAAATCAAGTCAATAATTCTTTCTTAGAATTTGTAAAAGAATCATATTAGAAATGATGATGTCAAAAAAATTCCTCCACTAATATTTAATGAAAATTTTTATAAATTTTTTAATTTGGAACAGCAAAAATTTATCGTCCCATTCTTACCGTGCCTGAATTAATATCGTCCAATATAACCCTTGTTTCCCTTTCCCCATATTTATCCATCATGTGTAACCCAACCTTTATAAAGCTGACGTTTTAATGCCTTCGCTCTGGGGAGTATTAGCATTTTTATGAATACCCCTTTATTTTACAACCATCTATACCATAGGATATGTTTATGGTTTCGGTTTCTGTACAACACGATTCAATATCGATAGTAGATAAAAGTGGACCAGTTTATTCAATCCCTTTCATTTTGGCAGTCTCATGAATTTTAATGAGCTATTAGTATGTCAAAAGGAACACTGTAATAATATGAGGATAGAAGGATAGTGAATGTAGTTCTACTTTGTACTTAATATAACTTGTTTATTGGTTTTCCTGATTCAAAGTCCTCATTAAATAAGTAAAAAATCCATTATAATTATTAAATAATATGTTTTTCTGACATATTCAATGGAAAGTTGGACAAATGTGACTTCAAATGGAATTTTAATCTATATCCATAAAGTTCATTTAATTACGTCTTACGTCGATTTCTTGACCATAAAAATAAATTGAATATTTTTCACAGGTATCCGTAGAAGAATGGGTCTCCATGTGGAATGATTATGCTCAGAATCCTTCTGCAGCTCTGAAGTGGCAACAGCTGTATTGCCAGTTCATGTTCCAGCTGGAAGATGCCAGTGCTGATGGAACCATCGATTGTGATGAGTTCACCACTGTCTGCTCGTCCTACGGAATTGACCCACAGGAGTGTAAGCTGGCTTTTAGCAAGATGGCCAAGGTATATTGTGTATAGATGTTGTACTCACTTCCTGTTTTAAATTTTCTTAAATTGGATATTTCATAATAATAATAATAACATATAACTATTATACAAATTGTGATCTTTGTGTTTGTGATGTGGGGTTGAATTCCCACTCGAAGAATATTTAAAATTTTCATTTTTTCACTCTGGTGTCGGCGTTGAGTTCTGCCACTTGCCACACACGCAATGCCTCCAGAATTCGGCGACTCTCTGCCTACCACTCTCAAGGTATTTGTACATATTGTTTAACAAAGAAAATTTTTCTACAGGGCAAGGCGAGCGTCTCTTGGGAGGAGTTCCAGGAGCTGTGGAAAGAGTACTTCTCCACTGAAGATCAAAACGCACCTGGAAATTTCATATTTGGAAGAACTAGTTTCTAAATGTTTCAAATTAGCAACTTTAGCCCATTCGGGTTGAAAACATTCCCTTTAGTCATTACAACCGTTTTGGCTTGGGGCCTACGACATCGCTACGATACGACTATTTCGTAAGATGCTCTTATCACTAAGTGTTTTCGTCTTAATGAGATGAGCAATGGGCTAAAAAAATTATTTATTTATAATTTATCTTAAATTAGTCGAAAATCTACAGTTATAGTGTCTCCTTTAAAATTTTGGGGAGGTTTACCATAAATTACATCTGTTTGAGGGACTCATTTTGACGAAAAAAAGCATGTGATAGGCCCGTTTTGATGTAAATCTAATTTTGCGTGTGTGTTCAGATTAGTCTCCTTGTTAGAATCGATCTATTTCAATTCTGAATCCATATTAAACTCAATATTTAGAATTTCTCTTTCTTAGAATGAATGTTATCCTTTTATCTATAAACTTTCTTTGTAGCATATCTCGTAGCCATATCTAGTCTTAATCAATTAATTGAATAATAATTGATTTTTTATTTGTATTTCAATCAACTCATTAAAATTTTACCGAATATTTGAATTGTTTAGATATATTTATATTAATTTTATTCAAGGCGAATTAACAAAGCACTGCCATCGCTTTCATTTTCGTCTTATTTGTACTGTGTTCTAGTCATTTACATATTATATATTATAATGTTATTATAATCATGTTTATTAATTTAATGTTTGATGTTGTTACGCCTTGAACATATTATATTATATGTATATATTAATGTGAAATAAAATTTATGTCATACCCATTCGTGTTTTATTTAACCTATCTATATTCATGATAATTTGTCAAAAATGGGGATCGTACTACGTACACGCTGAAAGTCAATCGATCATTCTTCCACTGAGCCACGATGACCGACTATTAAACAACACATATTTCAAATACTTACAATTTTGAGCAAATATATTTGAATTTGTTTAATCTTTAAATGTCAGATATGTCCATACTGCAGTAGTTATTATATAAATTATTTGTATGGGAATAAGATCATTTTAATGTCATGCACATCAGCTACTAATATACTTATAAAAGATTAAAATAACAACTGATAAATTTTGTTGCCATTGCATGCCATATTGCAAAAGTCTAATTGAGTGAAGAGTTATTTTGATTTTGAATTAAAATATTGGAGCTTGTCGGGGCATAGGGGCACAAACGAGTGACTCTAAACGCGACAGGAAAAGCCAATCAGTCAGTCAGTCTGTCTAAAAGTAAGGCTTAGGGCTTAGGGATCTTGAAGTATCGACACTCCCTTGATTCTTTTCATATTATAATTGCAATATTGAAATAACTAGTCCAGTGAATATGCTGTACCCCGCTTACAGCGGAATTGACAGAGGGAACCTAGTGTTAAGATATTCCATTTCCCTCCTACCGCCCAATTTTCGAAACGTTACGTACTTTTATACTATAGCTAGCTGTATGCTTAAACACTAGTGCAAGGCCAGAAAAGAGTTTAATTCTTTTAATTGATCTTAGCACCAGGGTCAGCCAAATCGTATTTTGTTGAAAAGAAACATTTCTATACACAATTCTCTATTCAAAGCTATACGAGTAAGCAATTTACGTAAAATGTAAGTTTAAAAACGTTATTATGTGTTTTGTTTTTAAAATTGTAGAATAAAAAATACATTTTCGCTTTTCATTTTTAAGATCGAATTAATGTTATATTATTTAACATGGTGGATTAAAAAGTTCATTGAGTGATCTGGGGATTTAGATATGTCCAAAGAAGTATAAGTCTGTTTAAGGATGAGAAGGTAATCGAATACATAAGACATGGAGCCGAGAGGAGTTTGTTTATTTTAGCGCGCTAATATCAGGAACTTCTGGTTCGAATTGAGAAAGTTTTTATTTGCCTATAAATAAGTTATTTGCCTAAGACAAATTCAAAGGTAAAGTAAGATTTAAGTTTCGCTTTTTTATATACCGAATTGTCTCATGTGGCCATACATTTTTTTTGATAAAACTATTAATTACATCGAATCAAATATTTTGTTAATTAATTTTGAGTTGTAAACAATAATATGTTTTGTTTACATTTAATAGAACAACGAAACTATGATCTGTGTGTATTACAATAATTAATTTTAACTTTAAATGAGAAATTAATAGGTTAATTACAATTAAGTCAATTAAACGTCACAACGTCTCTGTTTGTGAGTGAAATGTGGCCTCGTTTGTATAAAAGCTTAGAAATCTTGAAAATTGAACAAGTATTGTTATTAAATTCAAGGACTTTGATATCACACGGTGAAAGCGTAGTTATTAATCATAATTAATTAAATAGTTAAAAGAACAACTAGAAAACACAACATATTGATGTTTTGAATATTCTTTTCGATATAAAACATGTATGGTTTATTACTAGCGGTTTAACACATACAGGTGTATGGAAACCACATTTAACAAGTAGATGACCTGTCAAATTCACCGATGTGGTCACCAGACGGTGTTCATTTGCTGTATACTGATAATGTTATATATACATATATTTCACGTTTATTGTGCTTATTGATTGATTGATTTTAATTATTTATTTAATAAATAATTAAAATTTTATCATCCACCGCGAAATTTACTGTTTATGAGGCTTTGAATGCCGTCGCAGTCTCTAGTTGTAACGAAATGGAATTCAGAAACGAGGTATCTTGATTTGAATTTTTCTCACTCGTACCCTATAAAAATCAAAAAACCATAACAATTTCCTTTATCGAAATACGCGTCAGCTGTGTCGAACCATTTTTGAAGGTAAAATAAATACATATTACATAATTTACATTAAGTCCAAAAATTTTAAGAATTACCAAAAAAAATTCTAAATTACTCATTTGTCATATTCCTTATGTACGTGTCATATGTAGAAACTTCCTAAATTACTTTCAAGTGGTTTTAAGTTAATAGAGGCATTATATTTTCTTACTTAAACTTTGCTAATTTAACTCCCTTAAGGGATGAACTTTTAAAAGCTTTTACACTTTGCATGCGTTATAAAATGTTTTATACTATTATACGAAAACACCAGTGTAAGGGAAAGGAGAAAGATTAGACAAAATAAATTTGATGATTTTTTTTTCTAAATAAATCAGCTTCATCCGCTTACAGAAGGGTAGGCAGAGGGAACCTCGTGTTAAGACACCCCGTTCCCCACTTTCCGCTGAATTATTTCGAGGCATTGCGTGTTGAGTAGTGGATCTCAACGCCGGGCTTTTGCTTTGTTGCCAGAGCGAAGAAATGAAAATATAAATAAACAATTATTCATTTTCACATTTTTTTCAATTTCACGTTATATCAGGTTCAGGTACTCCTTTCTTTATTTTCCACCTGAATTGCGATATCACGTATTCAGGGAAGAACTGTACAGCGGGAAAATGAAAATAATTTAAATATAATAATGATCCGAGCAAGATCAAAGCCAACAATCGTCACGTTTATAATCAGGTTCGTTCCCACTGCGTCACACTTAATATTATTCATAAATAATAAAGTTATCATTTACGTAAGATGACTACTTTCCCCCCACTTTTAGATGATAACCATTCAACATTTTTGTATTCCTACCCTCATTTTGTTTACTAATGTTGCCATACTTTAATTTATAACTTAACTACTTTATAATGAAGCTTTTAGTATATCCTCAAAATACGAAAACTGTATTATCTTTATAATAATAATAATAATTTTACACCATTCCTATCAAGGTAATGAAAAATATTTTTAAGTAAAAATATAATATCCAAAACTTTTGTCGTCCATCATCCAATTTAATGGTATGACGGCCGTAAAAGTCTTATAGCGTCCGTAAATCCACTATTATGACGTCATAAACCCTGTAAAATATAAAATAATGCCTTTAGACTATGCCATAGGAGTTCTAACAATTCTATTACGATTTAATCTACGCATGTCTTACGTAGAACGTCCCTTGAGGGAGGATAGACGATATAGTGTAGAAATTTACAATAAAAGTAACTTTTTTGTAAATTTCTTCACAAATGTGTGACTGTAACCGTGACAGGTTGTGGGCTCGATTCTCACTCGAGGAAATTAAATATTAAAAAATTTAATTCCTTGGCTCTGGTGCCGCCCTTCAACAGGCAATACCTCCAGAATTAGGAATAAAAAATTGGGTATTATAAACTAGACTCCCTCTGTCTAATTTGCTGCATGCGGGATACAGCGTGAAGCTGAAAAAGAAACAAATAAATATGAAAAAGTTACGTTTTCTTGTAAAAAGTTTTGTTTTATAGAAGCTATTGCTATTGGACTACTGTTACATGTATGTTACAGTTTCGAACATCCGAATATGATTCGTATAAATTATAAATAAAATGGGATGCAGCGTTGAGTTACGGTACTCTACAAGTAATGTCCCGCATTTGGGCTGAAAGTGGAGAACAAAGAGTCAACATTATCTTTGCATATTCTAGAGCGAGATAAAGCGTGCAACCGAAGAAAAAGTTTAGGTTCATTATTTTTTTTCTTTTATAATATCCACCGAATGTATATTTTTTTCAGACATAACTCTAAAGAAAATAAATACTGGTAAAGACATAATCATCTTTTTTTAAAATAAAACAAATATTTTGCATACCAGAATATAACTAAACAAGGAAATGCGTGTTTCACGGGGTAAACGTTAGGTAACAACATAATAAGATATGTTTAACCTGCAACCGGCAATTTCTCCTCATGATACGATAACCCAAAAGATTCGTAGCACAAAGAATTGCCCTAATTTATTTTTATACCATGGGGTGGATCAAATAGTACTATGTAGGGGGGTTTCTGTTACACCGATGTGAATAACGAAACGTAATAAAATATTTTTTTGAATTATTATAAAAAATATTTTTTTTATCGTTTTACGCTGTAACCCGCATATAACAAAGCAAAGGGAACCAAGGGAACCTTGTTTTTCAGTGAGATAATTAATATAAAAAAATATTGGATAGTTGGATAGAAAAGGACGAAGGTTTCGGGACATTAGTACAGAGTTTGAACGTAAGTAACATTTTTAGTTAGTCGGCCAGGAAGTTAACCGAATAATAAACGAATAAAATTTAAATTAAAAGAAATATTAGAATTAAAATGTTAATACTTTCTGACTAGCGCCCCAACATCGCGACAGCTGGTGACTTTCCAAACCACATACAAAGCTCGTTCATTTATTACAAAAGTAAATTCCATTTGTTCTAACCAGTCCAGTCATTAAAATTTCGCATTGGAAATTGCTTGTGTAATATATCTATTCGTTTATTAGATTATCGCTTTTAACCTATTACAAAAATATGTATAAGCCAGTTATGGCGCAAGGGCACAGAATGTGAGCATAAACGCGACAGGATGTGGGTTTAATTTCAGACTTGTTCCAGGATTTGATGGAAAATGGACAACGGAGTGTCCTAATACTAGATTCCCTCTGCCTACCCTGCAGTGTGCAGGATAAATATAGTGGCATAAAAATGAAATATTTTGTTTTCCTCGCTCTCGTAACGATGCAGACCAGGGCGTTCAATACGCCTTGGGAATTCGGCATAAAGTAGGTAAGTGTCTTAATGAGAACAGGATACCTAAACAATAGGTTCCCAAGAGTCCCTGCCTAACGTGAAGCTAGTAAGAAAAATAAACTAGTATATTATAATTTCTTAAAAATAAGCTTCACAATATGTCAGTACTATAAATCTCATCGTATTCGCAGACAGGTGCGACATGACGTTCATACGAAGTCGCCTCTCTACGGAACTACTGCATTATAAATCACGTTCCTAGCCAAATCTTAGTCACTATGCTACAAACGGCCATAAGTTTTGAGCATTTTTTTACAAGAGAGAAAAGGAGGGAGCTAAGTCTATCCTCTTCTCCACTTTCCTCACTCACTCATTTAGAGACACCGTTCCCGTTCAGACATCCGTTTCCCATTTTCCGCCAAATTTCAGAGGCTTTGCGTGTTGAGTGTCGGAATTTAACGCCGCGTTGTGCCTCGTTAGCAGAGAGACGAAATGAAAATATGAAGTATTTCATACCCTTAAGTGGGAACCAAATTCACAATATGTGCCGTCCAATGTCCCGTCTACAGTCGCCCTTGCGCCATGAATGTCCTCAGTATTTCTTCTTCTTCCTGGCATTAATCCGATTAATTCCGGCTAGACCAGGGTCTGCCTTCCTACTCAACCTACTCCACTTCTCCTGATGTCCTCAGTATTTAATATACATAAATATTACCCTAAATTAGATTCAAACCCATAGTCATTGATCATTCAACAGCGGCGTAATTTATAAGTTGCATATGAGAAATCTGTCTTTGACGCACGAAAAGGATTGAAACGGTAATTTATGTTTGTGATAGTGACAAATAAGGCCTCCTTTTAGATTAATGTCCTTATAGCGAGAGATATATTGCGGGAACATCCTTATTTACTAGTGGTCGCCCGTTGCTTTTTCGCGTCTATTTATTTCTTTTTTAATATCTATCACGCAATTTCACGTTGTTTCTCGCTTAAGAAGTTAGGTAGCCCTCTACCAGTATAGAGCAGTGTCAAGACACTCCGATTCCAGCATTGCCCTGAGAATGCTTGAAAATTATTAACATAAACATATTAGGGTCGTCGTGATGCAATAGCACACCTGTGAATTATCTATCTGTCCTCAGGATATATCTCATGAACCGTAAAATTTAGATAGTTAAATCTTTCACAGACGATGTATTTCCTTTGCCTTTACCAGAATAAAGTAAAAAACACAGAATAAAATAAATACACAAAATCCTTTATTCTATGTAGATATAAACGTTTTAAATTACAGCGTCGGCTTCGACGGCATCCGTAATCATTCAAGATTAGATGCAGCTATGCAGTAAGGATGAAAATACCGAATACTGTCTAAAATGAAATCCTTACCATTTGTAAAATAAATAAATTTGAAAGTTATCTCGTTGTTTTATTATATTAAAATTATTATGTTTTTAGGGAATGTTAAGTGATTTTTGACACTTTTTTTTTAAAATGTTATTCCACGCTTAGGAAAGTAAAATATTTTTTTAGAAAACGTGTAACAATTTGGAAGTAGCGGGTTTTGAACCTGTTCCTCTTGAAAACCTTCCAAGCGCTCTGACCACAAAGCCATACGTTGTCATCTAATTGATGAAAATTTAGCTTTAACTATTTGCCAAGCTGTCTCCCCATACCATAATATACCAACTATAAACACAAAAATTCTATGTTTGCGAACTATAGAATTGGATTAATTGGATTAATAAAATTTCAAAATCAAAATTTTAAATAAAGAAAATATTTTTTTTACATTTCAGTTTAAATTTTAATCTTTTTAGTACATAATATTGCTTATAGAAATTTTCTTGAAAAAAAAAAACAAACCTTTTATATATATTACATTTATACCAGTTATCATAAATAGTATCAAAAGATTTGGGTCTATGCTTTGAATCATGTTTATGATTTATATGACATTGTCGCACACGGACGTCGAGCATTCATCATTGTTTATCTCTTGCCTTGTTACCTGCGGAGATGGTGACAGTGTAAATAAGAAGTAGGAAAATAAAGGTAAAATTTTAAAAATTGGTGTTGTTTATAACCTGATATTAAAAAAATCAGCTTCA
>FAPJ01063978.1:0-12210 GCA_001485985.1 Heliconius ethilla aerotome | reverse complement strand
GAAGAAAGTTCTTATTGAGTTTTCGAGCTTATTTTGTGCTCCAACACTTATAGACTGAGATCCCAGGGCCCCCAGACCTACGTCATTTTAGCAAACTGTATGCATACTCTCTAATTTGAAAGTGGGGACCTTAACAAGTAACGCTCATTACCATTAGAGCTTATTGAGACTACCTACCGGTGTGTGTTTATGCCATCTAAGTGCATATAGTACAGATAAGCCGTGGATGAGTCTGCCGCAATGCTACGTGATCGTTGTAGAGTCGACTCTCCTTGCTCTTAGATACTGCCATTGGACTACGCGGGCGAAGCCGAGGGAAAATGCTAGTAATTCACATCAACACAGTACATGTGTGTGTACCACGTAAGAGACGGCGCGTCCGTGTGTGCGTGGCGCCAGGTAAACTAATGCAAAACTAATTCTTGTCACATTGTTTCCAAAAAATATGTTGTTAAATTGCCAGTAGTGGCGTAAGTATTGTTATTGAGAATGATCGCGCTGTTGAATATAAATTACAACGACTCGTCGACTGTAATGGAATAAGCGTGAAACTGCTTTTTGTAAATGTAAATAAAATAACACTTTGTTTACGTTTGCGTGAAAGATAAACAAGTGACGTATGCAAATGTGAGTGAACAATGGAGGGCAGAAGTTACAGGGCAGAGGGCGTGCGGCGCGACGTTTCCTGCGCCCGTCGAGCGCCAGCCGACGCGCGTTCCACCTAAATTACTTATTCTACAAACAAACAATATATACACAGTTTAATAACAAAGAAACGAAAATAATTAATTACCCCAAGTGGGAGTCGATCCTACAGTGTTCACTAACATATTAAAACATGCATATAAAACATATACATACAAGTATAGTTAAGACGCCAAATTTGTCGTAAAGGCGGTCGTATCTTAAAAATGTAGTAATTATGAATAAGTTTAGATGCCCCATTAGTACCGGCGGCCTCTTAGCCACTTTACACACTTCTAAAAAGAGATAAGGCCCGATGTAAAGAAGCGGCTCCCACTTTGTAAACAGGTTGTTAACGATCGTGTCGCGGTGTCCGGTGCCTGTTTTCGTTTTCTCATGTTCCGTTTGGGGTTTTTTTTTTAATTTAGTGCTTCACTTCACGGAACCCACAACCTTCGTGCTTAAAATCAGACGCTATCCCACTGCACCACGACGGTCTCGGACATTTTTAAAACAATTTTACATTAGCATATTTGTTGATTTGTTTTTCTTTATTTTAGTACTTATACCTAAACTAATGCTTAATATAAAAAAAACATGAACATTAAGTTATTTTTATATTTTTTATACATTCTCTGGTCACTTATCGTCACCGCATGTTGCAATTTATGAGGGTCCCAAAGAAGAGCCATTAACAAGCCATTTAAAACTAATGATATTATTTAAAAGGACACGATAACAAATTGTTCTATAATAAACGCGGTTCATTTGTGTTTTGGGGGATAAGGAAAAACTAAGGAATCCTTTGGATGTCATATTCAATGGTAAAATACATATAATACTAGCGGCAACCTACGGCCTCGCCCGCGTCTAATGGAAATTATAACAAATATTTTTGTGACTGAAGTAGTTCCAAAAAGAGCTTTACAATTTAAGCCAGAAGTCCCTGAGTGTTGCACGTTTAATCAAACAAACTGTTCAATTTTATAATATTAGTATAGATATTAAAATTGACACTAATTATAAAATAAGGAAAATTGATATGTACTAGTGTATGAAGTATATATTTCTGTACGACGACGTGTTTTGATCAAAGAGTTTATGCGTGGGTAACATCGTCATCGGCATCGGCACTCACTTGTCAGTACGATATATATTTATTAGTTTCACGCTGTATCCTGCATTTAGCGTAATAGACAAGGGGAATAAACTCCATATTAGAGTCTAGACATTTCACTCTAGTGTCTAGACACTCCTTCTGGGTTTCACAAAAAATGAAAATATTTTTTTGGATTCACGCTGTATATATGCGCATTGTAGGTAGAGGAAACCTAGTGTAAAGACGTTACCATTAAAACATTTCCGTTCTCTACTTACGGCCGACTTCTGGAAACATTTCGTGTTGAGTGACAGGATTCAACGCCCCGCTTACCGTCGTTACCAGAGCGAGGAAATAAAATTATTATATAAAAAAAAAAAAAAATTAGTGTTTACCCGATATATTTCCTGCTGTGCCACAATGTTCTTATAAAATATTAATTACGATCTTAAGGCCGGTAACTTGAAATTTGAGACCGAATAATATCTTACATCAGTTAATGTTTCTTATGTTTTTTATTACTTGCACAGTGGGACCCATCAGTTTATAGGAACATTAACGTATGTTAATCTACGTAGCCACATACGAGTATGTATGAGTTAGAAGTCAGGAAAGGAAGTCAGTGCTCCGACTGGTCTCCTAGAGCCTGCGGTCGCGGTCACCGGACCTTTTAACATTTATCTAAAAGCAAGGACACGAACGACTCGCCTATTAGTAATCACTTACGTTGAAAGGTCGGGAACAAGACATTAGAGTGTTTTAGCGACACGAGGAGCCCCGCTAAATAATACAAGTAAAACACTATACTGTAATATTGAACCAGATCGTTGGTCCACCTGGTAGTCTGCCCCCTTGACATGAAGGTGTATATTTAGGAATATTCTCTGTATATTTCCCATGAATATATTTTTCTCCACGACCAAGCTGAAAACGAGAGGACAGTTACCTCCCGAGCGATGTTAATTACCATAATGTATCAAAAAGATGTAAAGATAAGCAATAACATCCTCGACGAGTGTTTTGATCGTGCCATCGTAAACCTGATCTCTAATATAAAAATATAAAGTTCGTCGCTTGACACGTTGAGCTCTAATGTATGGGCGGACTGTACTGTAGAAACCAGTACGGTGCTATATGATTCACAAACCGTTAAGTTAGAGACGACGTAAATGGTACATAGATATAGTGGAAATCGAACTCACTCGCATTTTATGTACACAGTAAGACTAGATTCTAGCCCCAAAACGGCCCGCCAGTGAGCTGTAAGCGAGAAGCGAGCACACACGCCTGAGACCCGTCCGACTGGTCGCTTGAATTCCAAGTAATTCGCCTCGGACAGGCGCTTACAACGTCTTACACTTTCGACACTAGCAATATCAAATATATTGTGTTTTATTTTATATTTTAATTGTGTTAGTCGTGACAGGCTGTGGGTTCGATTCCAACTCGACGAAATTAAATATTTAATATTTATATTTCTTCACTCTGGTGTTAAGGCAAAGCGCCTCTAAAAATCGCGAATCATCGCGAGCTTTCCCGTCTACAGTAATATTGTAAAGCTGAAGACTTATCTTGGTCGAACGAAATGGTTATGGTTCTAGAAATGCTGATAGCAATTGAATAACTACTTTTGTATTGGATAGTCCATAGGGAACAAGACGGTCAGACTCACATCGGCCACCTCTGATGTGTCAAATACAACTCACATTAGTTATTTCAGTTATTCCAATTGAACACGCAGGCGAAGTCATGTACAAAAGCTAGTTTCCTATATAAGGAAAATGAAAGTCATATAATCATATACAACATCTAGGCTCTTGTTTTAAACTGTAGCGAGTGTCGCTCGATTTCTTTTTATGCAGCAACATTGACAAGTTGCCCACGTCTGTCTTTCACAAGGTGGAGATGGAGACATGTAGGCGCGGCGCACGGCGGCGGCCTTTAAAAATAATGTCGAAACGATCATTGAAACTACGTCGATTCTTTATCTTTTAATATCTCTTCTACGCCGCTTCTCTGCATAGGTCTCGCTATACGGTCCGCGGCTGCAGTTGGTGCCCGGTACTGGCAGAGTGGTGGCAGAGTGGTGGCAGAGTGGTTATATCATGTGACTGTGCTCTATTAACCTGCTTGCTGTTCAAATATTTACCAAATTGAGCGATTGTCACTTTCGAATCGCGAAATCCATATATTAATACGTGAAGCAAAAATGTTGTGTTCCTTTTTACAAAAATGACGCGGACAGCGGAGTATGATATCTGGCACAGCTTTAGTGACATTTACTAGTGCAGTAGAAGGTTACAATTTCTACGTACCCACACCGACGACAGGATACCGAAAACTTTATGTCGATACAATTATTCTGTATAAACATGACGAAAATATTTTTATCGCTGTGGAAGTGGAAGCCTTGAGGAACGCGGAACAGAAAGAGACTGATTATGTTGAGTAGAATAATATTTGCCTATACTCGTATAGGTAGAGCATTGTGTCGCCAAGGACGCCGCGGACAAGGGCGTCCTTGTCTCCGTCGCACATACAAGCTACGCCGCTAGGTCACTTCTTGTACTATACTATCCATAACTATTTGGAATACTAAAGTCTTATCTATTTAGTATATTCCGAGTGCTACGTTATTATTCGGTGCCTTCATCGTTCTGGCACACTTTCGACCTGCGTGGGCGCAGCGTGCACCAATCCATAAAAAAATTGAATAATAATTATATATCGATACCTCGTCTGTTGTGTATGTTACAGACTTCTTTTACCGTATAAGGATATAGTCACAGAATAATTATATATATATATATAGTTATTCTTATATATATATAGTTTATAGGTATAGGTATATATATATATATATAAACAACTAAATATCAAATATATATTAAACACATAGTGAATTTCATATTGTTATTTTCATTTGTTTAATTTCCCACTATTCCTCGCATATAGGTAGAAAAAACTAGTGTTAAGACACTCCGTTGTGCACGCACCGCCAAATTTTTGAGACATTGCTTATGGAGTTGCAGAACGGTTTGTTTTATTACCATAGCGAGGAAAAGAATATAATTAATTCCGTTGTGTTCGCCTTTACAATCAGAGACTGTCGCTGCATCACGACGGCTTTAATACTGGTTTTGCGACAATTTTAGGGATATTTATTAGAGCTATCAGTTAGTAAGAAGTAATTCTTCAAATTGAGGTCACTGTAGGGTCGATGGGGGCCTACGAGTACGAGAGCACGTGGGCAGCGGCGCGTGTGGCGTCAACAGCCTTTGCTAATTTATGTTTGATGCTTATCGTTTTAAATATACCTTTTATTAATCAATACTTTATATGTGTGAAAGTGCTTTTTTATTAGATTTACGTTTTAACTAGCAACAGCGCTAGCAGCAACGTCGCGCGTTGTCTTGTTACCGACTACTTATCTACTATAATATCGTGATTAGTTCATTAATCATTTTATGAACTATAAACAATAATTTAAAATATTTTAAATTGATTTATATAAATTGAACAAATGAATCTAAAAGTGAAAGAGACCCCATCAGCCCATCACCATCTTCTTAGCCTTTGACATGATTGCATGAGGCCGCCCGCGCCGACCGACAACCTTAATATAACCACCACCTACATACACCCCAACTTCGCAATGTCATACTAACCGACAAAAAGCGAATACCCCCTTGGAACACGTAAAATCGAAGGTTTCGAGAGCTCTTCAAATCTGCCGGATTAATATTTAATTGCCTAATATTGTGTAGGCTGCGTTCATCGCTGGTATCTCCGAGCGTGCAGAGATTAAACTAGGTTTAGTTATTTTGTGTTTTAGTTGTAGGGCTTAGAGTTTGTATTTGTTTGGTCTTTTAAGGAGTACCGTTCGTTAGTTCGGCGATGTCGCAACAGACGCGTGCCTTGGCATTACCTCAAGCCTCGGATTTGAACCGACGACTATCCTACTGTATACTCTATTAATTTAAGCATTACATATAGTTTTCAATGGAGCCGGCACAGTGTGGGCGCGATGACGTCACAGCGACGACTAACTTATGAACCCATTAGCTTGGACCAGGCCGTGCTTACTTTACAGCTTAAGCTATCTTATCATAAGTATAGCATTACTTGCATGACATTTTATCTTTTAATTAGATTTTGTTTTTTTAAAGAATGAGGTAAAAATATGAATTTTAAGCTATAATTACTTAAAATTCAATATAATCTGGTATCTCAATGAGCGTACATGGTAGGTAAAGCATATGAGTCGTCAAGGCTGACCGGTGACCGGTGACCAGTCCTGGTTGACTAGTACGTACACAGTTTGCAGCTTTACGTTCTCCTCGTAGCATGGAAGGCAGAGAGTAGTTTAGTAGTTAGTGTTAAATTTCTCAATTTCCACCCAAATTTCTAATAATTATAAATAATATAATCAAACAGTCATTACCCAGTTATGTAATACGTTACATTACGTTTGAAAAATGAAAATAATTAACATTTTTCCCTCAAGTTGAGGTTGAGCATACATCTATCGCGTCAGTTCAGTCCACGTTGTCCCGTCGCGTTAAGACGGCCTGCTGACTGATGCTTTAGTTATACTTTGTTTAGTTTGCTTATTCCGCTAAATTATGGAGGATTAAAAATCATAAATAGGGCTACAGTCGCACGCATGTGCATATATCCAATAAACCATACATAACCAAAACAAAGGCTGGTTATGGTTAAACAAGAGAAATATGAAGTGACGAAGGAGATAGACTGTCTGCCGACTCACTCGCACGACGCAGCCTCCGTACCGGGCAGCTTCTCAGAAATACCTCGAGTAGATACAATCTCGTATATAGTTGTTTTTAGTGGAAACTACAACTAATATGTTTTATTTTAATGGACTTGTATAATAAATTTTTATATATGTACTTATGTCAAGTCATAGGGTCTGTAAATGTGTTGCGGGTTCAATCCTCAATCGGGGCAATTAAATGTCTAATATTTTTAATGGAGCACAAACGTGTCTTAACATTAGGTTCCCAAGTTGTCTCTGCCCCCGTGATATGAGACTGACGAGTCGAAACTATGCGGCTTGGAACGTGCAAATTTAGTATTAAGATAAAGCTTTACTTGATTTACATGAAGAATATAAGAAATAGTATTACTTTGCAATACAATTATCATATTTGATCTTTGTTAAGCTGCACACAAATCTCAGCGGACGACATTGATGACCATGTCTGATATTACTACCAGTTGGTCCATGCAGCCCCGTATTAGCCTTTAAAGTATTTTTAGCACAAATAACGCCGTCGTGGCTCAGTGAGCTAGCTCACTCATAACTCACAACGGATTCGATCCCCAGCAGGGACAATAAGTAATAGTAATAGTGTTTGGCATTAGCTCTTCCTTCAAGACGGCCTCGACTCGTTCCTTAGGCAATAGCCATAGTTGCACCAGATAGTAGATAATATTACTTGTTAGTTTAGATTACGCAAGTCGTTGACACTGATAGCGTTTGATAGCCAGCAAACAGATAATGATACACTGTCATTAAAAATTACAACGCCATTTAAGGTAAATGACTGACTGACTGACGTAATGCCCGAGAAATGTGGCAAATTTATTGAAATTAGCCTAAATTATGCATTAGATTTTAGTTAATTATGATTGTGCGGACTTTGGAGAGGCAGGAGTGGAACATGCACGAAGCGAGTTAGCATGCTTGGAGAGTGCGTTGCGTGTTATATTACAAATCTTCAACAAATGTGGAGAGAAAGTATTCTGAGAATGTGAATCTCCTACCTCTACCTACCTACTGTATATGGATGGTATGCAGGTAGTATGCCAGTAAAATACGATGTATTATTGAAACCTGACTGTCAAAGCGATGAGTGTGGGTTAGATAGCCCTTTGAGGAATTATTATTACTCGGATTTAAACTATTTTTGTTTCCCCGCTTTGGTAGATAAAACAGGACCTCGTGTAGAGAACAGAGTGTCTTAATACTAGATATCTTGCAAGCAAGAAATTTTGTGAAGCCAATGGCGCGTCAATTTTATTTAATAATAATTAGTCTAGTGGGCAACGGAATGTCTTAATACAAGGTTCCCTCTGCCTATCCTGCTGTGTGATACAGTAGGAAGCTGATTTAATTATTTTAATTTTTATTAATTTAGTAATAAATTTAGATAATTTTAATAAAATTATTATTATATTTAATAACAATTTTGAAGCATAAAAATTATTTTAGTACTTTAGGCAATAATTTAAACGGCTGTAGTGTATTATTTATATTAGCTTAATAATAAATAATATTAAGAACGCAAATGTATTAAAGAAACTACACTTAAAATTCCTTGCTCTATTTGCACCAAAATTTCAAGTGTAATGGTAACCAGTATAGCTAACTTGGTTGTCATAAAAAATACATTAAGAAAAACATGATGGCATCCATCCTGTAATAACAGCAATGACATAGCAGTTACCGTCCGTAACTCAATTTCCGTGAACTATAAAACCTCCTTATCCTCTTTCCGTAGGAATTTCAAGAAATCCTCTATTAGTGCTCTTCTGGCCTCTAAAAACCTGCATGTGAAATTTCAGCGTTCTCCGCCACCTAATTCCGTAATTGTTGAGCATTGGGTGTGAAATATTAAGTTTTTCATTTCCTCAAATATGAATCGAACCTGCAACCGTTGCGTTTACAGCCGCACGCTTGTGCTCCCGGACCACGACTGGCCCCAACGAATAGTTTTACATAAATATACATTTAGTTTACTAAGTATATTCAAGGTAGAACGGGAATTCCTCGAACCAGTTGAGCGCCGAGAGGTTATTTATATTATAAGTTACAAGACGGCTTACAGTTTCATGGGGCTCGTTGTTCGTCGCACAAAGAATGTTGAAGAACCACCGCGGCCTATCACACGCGCTACGCAAATAAACACCGCCTATGTTTTGAGGCCAGTCGTGGTGCAGGGGCACGAGCGTGTGTGTAAACGCGATAGGTTGTGGGTTTGGTTCCCACTTGAGGAAATTCTGTATTTAATATTTTATTTTCTTCTTTTCAATAGATTCCACAACAACGTGTTACTAATAATATTATAGCCATACAATTACTAAGAAACCTGAACTTAGAAACTGAAAAATAATCATATATATTTTATTGATAAAATAAGAAAAAATATATGAATATTCGACATGTTTATAATATTTAATCATTGCTATGTAAATAAAATATATATTTGGCTTGGATAAGGCCAGGGCGGGGAGTAGGGCGGACGGAGACGGGAGCCGTATTTGCTCGCGATAGATAGGTGATAAAAGATGTATAATTTTTTCCAATATTAAGTAAGTATATCGGTCGATATCAGATACGCGAGGTCGGCCCTTATCTTAGACATATACATTTAAATATCATTTTAAACGTAAGATTACTAAAAGCGACATAAAGCTAGCTAACCACTTAAGCTATGCTTCATTACTATAAAAAACAATGTCTACAGATTTAATAAAAAAATCAATATTAAAACCTACCTTTCTCTTTCATCTTCTCGTTTATAATAATTAAGAACTCTTTCATAAACTTAGCAAGTTTTTTTTTTATAAAGGTTTTATTCTTTTCATGCTTAAATTAAAATACTTCCTTTGGGATATTTGCTGTAGTGTTGTGTCAGCTATGCAGGCTGTAGTGGCTGTAGTGGCTGTATCGCCGGCCCTATATTCTTCCAAGTATGTTATATTTGCGAAGGCAACAGGCTAAGCGATACCTGAATGTTTGTTGTTTGATAAACGTATCGACCGACCGGCCGCGGAATAAGCGCGTTGTGTTTACTTGATTTACATATTATTATCATCGATATCGGTGTAAACTGTGTAACGACGAGTGGCTGAGGTGCGCAGGAGGCCGCGGGCGGGGGAGGGGCCGTTTAGCAGTGACCGCGCTGGGCACTTAGTGGGCACTCGTAGGTACTGTGTTAGTTAGTTGTGATTATCTATGAGGCATAGTCGATCCTTATGTCAATTTAAAACGGTTTTGATAGTTTTTTTTTTGACGTAGCGCAGAACAAATTTTGGGCAATTCAACTCGTTTATTTCAGTCTATTTAGTTGACTCTTCAGGTTTATTGAAAATGAAAATCTTTATTTAATTATCAATAAGACATTTTAGTTATGTCCGTCCTGAATCCCGCATACAGCAGGGAAGATGTAGGACCATGCGTTATGAAAAGTGCGAAACTCTATTTTTAAACACTTCTTTCTTTGCCTATCCCACTAAATGCGAGATACAGCCTAAAGCTATTACAATTATATTACAGAGTTAAATAAATGTTAGTCACGCAGGCAGGTAGGCAACAAAAGGCGCCTATCCCTGGACCCTGAACAAAGGGGAACAAGAGAGCACAGATAGCTGATAGCGGCGTCGTGCTCATGCCCGCGCGCTATCACTGCATCTCAAGACCGCTGGGCTTAAATTAGACCTGTCAGTTAAACTAATATATATGGGCTAGGTAAGAGAATTTATAAAATGTTTTGTTTCTTTTAGCGGATTAATCGCGCGTAGGAAAGGGGGTGTGAGGGGGGCTCAGTGCGCCTGACTATCCTGACTCCAGGAAATATTACTTAAGAAACCTTTAAGAAACCTTTATACGACTTGATCTGTCTACAGCTAAGGTCCAAGGGCCTCACTGCCTACTCTGCTATTTATAAGATGTCTACAGTGTGAGGCTGAAAAAAGTATTAATAATGTAAAATTTATTTTAAAATATTTATTCATAATATAATTAAAAAACAGCGATATTTTTACTCTGTCACAAATATATTACATATGAATTTATGCTGTTTTCAATGGTCGGACTAACGTGTTCACTATGTATGTACAAACATACATACATACATATATTATATTGACGCTGGTGCTAGTGTTAGTGCTTAAATTCTTAAGAGCTATAAAAACCATGACGAGGATTGATTAAAGACGAACAGCACAAGCTTGGAGCACTCGCATTAAGCGGGGAAGGCGGAGTGACCCTAGTTTTAACACACTCCGTTTCCAACGCACCGCCCATAAGATATACAAGATATTGTGCGTAGACATGCGAGACTCAACGCCGCGCTTGGTCTGCGTACGTACCGGAGGATAGTGGTGGTCGGACTTGTAACCGCTCCGCTACTTCAGTACTAATATTATAAACCTATTACCTGGTTGAACTAGTTGAGAGTAAATCTCAGGAACTATTCGACTGAAATTAAAGAAGACTATAGGGTATATTACTCAGGAGATTGTCTTATACAACTCTTAGTTATTTCCATTAACATATAAGTACGAGCGGAGCCGCATCCATAGAGCTACTAGCGTAGCTTATACAGTAGAGGTGCGCGTGCGCAGGCGTCGAGGCCGGCTCATTATAACTTCAATTAGGCATCCCGTACTAAAACAAGTCAGTATATGTTTCTCATGTACCAGTGAAATTCCTAAGCGCCGTACTTCACGAGCTAGGAGTGTAGCCTCTTCAAGATCGACATACACTCGACTATTATAGAAAATAGAAATGGTATAACGTATGTCTGAAAACAAGATGATTGTGGGTTAGATTCTCACTCGATGGTATGAATTATTTTCATTTCGTTGCTCTTCTACCTAGACAAACCGCGGCGTTGACTTGCGTTTCCTAACACGCGCTGTCTCGAAAAGTTTGCGGAGTGTGGCAATGGAATGTCTTAGAACTAGATACTAGATTCCCTGCCCTGATATGTGTAGGAAGCTAAAACAATAGTTCTTAACTATTCAACGTTTGTATATATTATTTAAAGACTCTTTAGTAATAACAAAACCTATAGTGCAAATAAGTTAAGTTTCGTTTAACCAAACTAAACGGCAGGTATTATCGACGCGCGATAAATCAAAATGTGTAACAGTCGTGAGCAACACAATACCTCAAGCCAGGCCCTGTACACGCTGTATATACACATTACATACGTATAGGTAGCCTCTAAGCGACCACGACCACGACGAGGTTGTTCTTCGGTGAACTCCGCTGGCCGGACTGGTTACTGGCGGGCCGCGGCGCCTCGCCGTGCACTCTCTACGCATAGGCCTTATACGTTGTAAAGTATTTACAAAAAACTGCATTTCTATTTGTGTTCTTCTGTGAATTGTGATGAAAGTACTTATCTCTTGTATTCTAGTTCGAAACGACTGAGGCTCTATGAACGTTTCTATTTATTGTTTTAAAATTGTAAACGCGATTGTTCTGAGTCCGAGTTCAACTCGGGGGAATAAATTATTGTCATTTCCTCGCGCTAAAGGCGCGGCGTTAAGTTCCAAAACTTAAAACGCAACTGCCTACGCCGCTACGAGTATATGCGTGATACAGCGTGAAGCAAATAAAAATCTTTTTGAACGTGTTACAGAAGAACTAGCATATACTTTTATTAAAT